>CP092876.1:79060190-79093573 GCA_030710605.1 Cordylochernes scorpioides
ATAAGAGAAAAGGTTGACACGGTGGTGTACCTAAATGTTGATGATGGAATAGCACTATCGGCAAAATATCATCTGACGGTTGCTTTTTTTATATATGTAACACTATCAAATTACGAAACTATTATAGACGCGTAATATTTTTTTTTAAATAAAACAATTTCTACTGCTCTTACTGCAATGGAAAAATTAATAGGAGGGCCTGGGTCATCAGTGGTGAACCCTCCCAGCGGTTTCGCCAGTTTAATCTACCGCTGGGAGGGTTCACCACTGATGAGCAAGGCCCTCCCTTTAATTTTTCCATTGCAGTAAGGGCAGTTGAAATTGTTTTATTACAAAAAGAATCATACGCGTCTGAAATAGTTTCGTAATTTGATAACAGATGGCGCGCTAGTGCATCGTAATATAACCCTATGTATTTAATATGAAAATATATTAAATTGTTGGACTATAAGATTGGCATATTTATAATTATCTCTCACAACTTTGACAGAAACAATATCGATTAAGAATTATAAATTACAATCATATACACATTTTTCCGTTTATCATTACTCTTCACAATTCATCCTTTCATCGTTATTTCTCCTTAAAATAAATTTTGATTTTTCGTTGAAAAGAAACACATGCGGGATATTTTTCAAATGTCGTTTTAAATATATACAGTATACATACACATCCATGTATAGTTTTTATCCATAAGTTGGAGGTCCTTGATGCCTCTGTTTTTTTTAAGGATACAGAGGCAGTTTGTTCCAAGAAAAAGGAGAAAACAAAACTTTCTCTAAAAATAAAGGTCACCTCTTCCGGAAAAATAGACGTTAAAACTAAGCGCCTCTATTGACCGTCGCTGCAAACTTGCAAACTCAGTTGTGACAAAGCCACAACACCAGCTTTGGCAAACTGAGAAGCGTCCACCTAGAGACCATGGTTTCTGGCTAATGGCCCTCGTCAGTCTAGGGCGAACGATGAGATACACACAGGATCTAATGAAATCTTCACGATCTGTCAAAGAGGTGTTTAGCTGGTAGAGTGGCTTTATCACCGACCCGAGTCCGCGGGTTTGCAGAGACGGTCAATAGACTTAGTTTTAACGTCAATTTTGCCGAGAGAGGTGATATTTATAGATCAATTTCCTTCCGGAAAAATTTCCAAAACTACATTTTATTTTTCTATCTCGATACCTTCCATGTTTCAATAATGTATATGTTTAAATGGTACACTCTACATTCATGTTTGTACATTGGGATGTATATATACATACATACAAATATATACATACGTACATACAATATGATTCCTTAGCGCACCATCTGTTATGAAAATTCGAAACTATTATAGACGCCTATGATTCTTTTAAAAATTAAACAATATCTACCGCCCTTACTGCGATGGAAAAAATTAATAGGAGGGCCTGGCTCATCAGTGGTGAACACTCATACATAGATACATACATACATACATGGTGCCATCGTTTTGGTGCGTATTTGTGGGGAGTGGTGTCTATTTTGGTACATGAATATCATCCTCTCGCAAAAAAAAAAATACATAGAAGTACATACTTGTACATACAAATATATCTAAAGAGACAAGGGTCGCCTCTCCCGTCAAAATAGACGTCTAAAACCAGACGCCATCTATTGACCGTCGCCGTTTTAGACATCTATTTTGACGGGAGAGGCAACCCTTGTCTCTTTAGATCAATTTCCTCCCGGATAAATTTTCATCTATACAAATATATTTTTAAAAAGGCATATTTTGAATCAAAAACTATTTATTTACCAAATTTTCAGTTGGCTGAACGCCAACCTTTTTCAAGGTATAACAACGTATTTATGTCAACAACAAACTCAGCGCCACACAACGTTATGAGGTTCATTTCTGACAAAGAATTTATTCTTATTACCCTTTATATTACATAGCTATTTATAAGAATTGGAAGCATCATAGCACAAATGTTTTTTATAAATATAAAACTAACTTCTACTGTCCTTACTGCGATGTAAAATTATTGGGAGGGCTTGGCTCATCAGTGACGAACCCTCCCAGCAGTTTCGTCAATTCAATCTACCAGACCGCTTCTCTTAGAGCTCTAATACTGTATTGGATCATTCTGTTTATATATGTTGCAATGAAGGGTGGTGGTGTTGTCTTGTCCATGGAGCAGATGAGATCGGTCCATGCACCCTGATCACAATACCGGCCAACTGAGGTACCTTGTCCGTATGGATGTCTTCTTCTAGATTGATGTCTGCCATATAGAGGGCTGCAAGGATGGCCGGGTATATATGGTCCGGAGTGAGTTGGGTGTTGTGACAGTTATTGCAGTTTCTGTAGGATCCCTAGTCATGTCTGGGTTTATCTTCATTCCTTTAAAATTCCCTGTTCTGATTCTTGATACTGTTGCCGTTAATTCTATTTTAATGTTCAGGTTGCATATAGGCTGTATGGGTATTTTGGTTTTAGTAATGAGTTTTGATTTTGCGTTATTGTATTTGCGTCTTTCAGTGTTATTGTGAAATGAAGGGTGAAATCTTAGAAATGGGTTTCAAGCAAACTATGGACATAAGCTTTTAAGACGGTAGAATTACATTTAAAAAGAAACATTCATGATTTAATGCTTCCATTTCTCATACAGTCGAACTTGGATAATCCGAAGCCCAAGGGACCAAAAAAAATCGAGTTATCCAAAAATTCGAATTAAAAACATTTTGAATAAAAGACACACTTAAAACAATAAAACCTCGCTTTTTCGATCAATTCCTTTATTAAGAATAACATTATTTGCTGCAAATTTACATTTTTACCGTATATTTAGATTAAGTGTGCAATTATTGTATATATATACCATATAAAAAAGTTCAAAACATTGTTTTTATAGGAAATTCTAGGGCCCAAGATAAATATTCGAATTGAAAACGTTTTGAATAAAAGACTTAAAACAATAAAACCTCGCAGTTTCGATCAATTCCTTTATTAAGAATAAGATTAGTTACTGTAAATTTATATTTTTACCGTATATTTAGATTATGTATAATGAAAAATGAGGATAATAGAAAAATTTATATTATATTTAGGAATGAGGTTTCTGTTGATTTTTGATCATATTGAGGATTATGGTAATACAGTCATGGCAAAAGTCTTGAAAGTATAATAACAAAAATAGTTTTGATCAGAGATTGTTTTAATTGTGCTAAAGGAATATATAAAAACATAATTTGATTAAAGTACTGCCTGGCTTAAGGCGTAAGAATAAAAAAATGAAATACTTATTTGCATAATGTACAAAGGTTTTGAGCCGGCCATCGGGAAAGAATAACAACGAGTTTTTCTAGGGGAAGCATGACCTCTGGCGGTCGATTTAACAAAGTATTTGGATCTATGAATTATAATTTTAAATAGAATAATATATTTTAATATATCATATATACACAATAGAAAAAAGTTCAAAACATTATATTTACAAGAAATTCTAGGGACCAAGATAAATATTAGAATTAAAGAGGTTTTAGAATTAAAGACATTCGAATTTTCCAAATTCTACAGTATAACGATGACACGTTATCACCTTATAATTAAACACAGCGCTATTAACTTACAATTTGCAGTAAAAATTCTTAATTCCGTCAAGTAAATGAAATATCTAGAGATTGACCAACAAAATGGCGCCGTCATTTATTGTAGCAGACGGCTAAACGTGTGCCTAGGGTGCTAATTGTTATCTCCATTAAAATTAAAACACTTGCCAGGTCGTCTGAAAACGGTAGATACCAAGTTGGGACACCATCTTGCAACATATTGTATTGTATTTTCACATTTCAACACTTTTTTTTTCACCGAATGCTAATTTTATTAGAGAATTGCACATGGGGAGAAGACTAACTTACCTAAACGAACATTTTAGACTCGCTTCTTGTTATGCAATGTCGCTTGAGAATGAAGGTATTTGTGTTAGGTTTCGTCTTTCCATGTAGCCTACTTCTTCTTAAATGTTTACTTACAACACAATGTTTTAATAACGGATATATGTACATATGTCATTTATTTGTTTGTTAATCTGGTATAAAACACACACTGCTGGTTCTATTGAAACTTCACCTTGAGAAGAATTTCTCATCAGTTGTTAGGTTTGTCGAAACTCCGCCTTTGCCAGTCCCAAGCCCGGATGAAAAAGGAGGGGGAGCAGTAACAAGCTCGCTAAAAAACCTGGGCTCAACTGACCCGGCTGATAGTACCCTGTAAGGACTCCTAATCCAGGGATACAGGATGAGCCGCGTTTGTACTCCATGTTAGGAGCGGCTGTACATGGCATCTGTCCTCATGTCAGAGGTGGCCATTTCTTTTGGAGCTAAGTCGGCCTGCCACTGAGTAGTGCTCCCAGTCTTAATGACAAAGGCAGACACATTCTACTTCACCCAGTCATGATGGTTGTCAAACAGACATTATCAAGGGTCACAACTTGATACCCTAAAATGATTGAGTGGAGATAAGAAGAAGAAGAGGTTTGTCGATAGTGTTGCAATACTGAGTGTCACCAGGAGTATGACCCTCTCTAAACTAATTGTTGCAAAAGAGATTTTAACACTTTATACTGAAGTTATTAATGATTTCATTTATGTTTTAAACAATATATAAACATGATTAATATTTTATGTCCTGTTTTACACTCATGGACAAAACATAATGAAATGGAAAGTAATTTTATCTCAGGTCATCTTTTTTTTAAGGAGACAGAGACAATTTCATTTACACTTGGTAATCTCGTGTGTCTTCAATGAAGGTCGCTGTGGTATCTTTCAGAGTTATTGTCTCAATCCCGATATACATGCTAAAAGATAAAACTTCTCAAGTTTTGTACATGAGTGTATCTTTCAGAGTTATTGTCTGAATCCTGATATACATGCTAAAAGATAAAACTTCTCAAGTTTTGTACATGAGTGTATCTTTCAGAGTTATTGTCTGAATCCTGATATACATGCTAAAAGATAAAACTTCTCAAGTTTTGTACATGAGTGTATCTTTCAGAGTTATTGTCTCAATCCCGATATACATGCTAAAAGATACAACTTCCTTAAGTTTTGTACATGAGTGTATCTTTCAGAGTTATTGTCTGAATCCTGATATACATGCTAAAAGATATAACTTCTTCAAGTTTTGTCCATGAGTGTATACACCAAAAGGAAAATAGATTTTTCTTCGAAAATTGATGAAGTCTTCAACACTTGAATATATCAAAATGTTATTCCCATCTAAGTAAAATTATTAATAACTTAATTCAAAAGTAAAATGTCTATTCAACTTCTATGTGAGTAGATGAAGTAATTAATTCTATATATCTCTATTATAATTATATAATACTAGCGGATGTGTACCCGGCTTCGCCCGGGTTTTATCCGAGTGAAAGTTTGCCTAACGAATATTATTGATAACAATATTCGGGAACACACAGAATATTATGATAATAATGATAATATAATTCGTTACCTCATATATTTATATAATATATGAAATTCATTTTTCGAGCAAACATATCCACTCTCTACTGAATATATTTTTAAAAAGATATACATAAATAAAAATATCTATATATATACTACATGATCTTAGCCAAAAGGCCGAGAAACGATATTTTATATTGCCACGTGGAAAATTAGGGAAGACAAAAAAACTTCAGGAGGAAACAAAATTTATTTCAGGGAAGGACAAAACTAAGAAGGTAAACAAAAGATAAGCCACGAGGGAAATTTACAGAGTCGCAAGATATAAAAATGACCACTGTGTTAAATAAAAAATAATAAAATTAAGAAATACCATGTTACATAAATAAAATTAATAAATACTATGTTACATAGCTTCTTCCCTATGGGAGCTGTGACCCACAGCTAGCAATTATTGTAGATACTGACGTGGATTTGACGTGCTTCTAGCCAAGGATTCCATCGAAGTATTGGAACTTTGTCCCTAGTACCTTTGCGTCCTTTTTCTTGCGGCGTGAAGAGTGGCTTTGTCGTCGTATCGTCTATAGGGACATCGTCATCTTCGAGGGAAATCTTGGCTTTAGCACGGCGGTGGAATCCTGATGTCAGTCTCTGAAAATGTAGATCACAGCACCCTTGGCTTCAAGGTCTTCTCGGCGGTCTTCAGTTTGTCTTCCCTAACTTACCCAGCATCTCCACCAAAATGCCACGTGGAAAATTAGGGAAGACAAAAAAACTTCAGGAGGAAACAAAATTTATTTCAGGGAAGGACAAAACTAAGAAGGTAAACAAAAGATAAGCCACGAGGGAAATTTACAGAGTCGCAAGATATAAAAATGACCACTGTGTTAAATAAAAAATAATAAAATTAAGAAATACCATGTTACATAAATAAAATTAATAAATACTATGTTACAATATATAGAGATGACCTGGCTTCGTGTGTCTTCTGCTCGAGTGAATGTTTAGCTGGTAGAATTTTGTTCCTGCCTACTATTAATCATTATCTGGCTTCGCCCGTGGTCTGCTTTAGTGAATATTCTCCAAAAGAATTTTTTAATGCAATTAAGCATGATACGGCAATATTGTCATAATTTCTGACTAAAAAAATATTGTTGCTCAGTACTTGGTTAAATATAATTTTTCTTGGTTAAAGTGCGACAAAAAAACTCTTCCAGATTTAACTCTCTGTCCTGTTCAAATTTCAGCGAGATTAGTTACATATTGAGGGCGTGCATAGCCGACAAACATATATATATATGTTTCCGGCTTCGCCCGATTTTTACCCGAGTAAAAGTTTGCTTAACAAACATTTGTTAAAACGATTCTAGCAAACATCCATTCCTTACTGAATCTATACTTGTCTACACTCTCGATAATTTTTTCCCGGTCCCTTGAAAATACTCGATAAGTTGAAAAAAATCCGTATTAATTGGTCCACTCGGTAATTTGAAATTGAAGGAATAGTATCTTGCCACAAACGAAGATTTGTAAATAACTGTATTTAGCGAATGTACCCGGCTTCGCACAGTTTTTATCCGAGTAAAAGTATGCCTAACGAACATTTGTTAAAACGATTCTAGAAAACATCCAATCCACCTATATATTGATTTATAAACGTATATAAATATTGTTATATGCGTTTAAATATATTTTTGAAACGCATAATTCTTTGAAAACATTTATTATATTTAAAATAAGATATTGTCACTTTTGTGAATTTGATAATTAATTATTTCTTTTTCTCAATGAATTATATATATTAATTTAAAATTTCATTTTTGTTATCATCATCACATACAATGTAATTTTTTTATATAAACAAACGATAATAAACAACAACAATTAGGGGCTCAAAAATCATTTATTATGGTTAGCAGCTCCGTAAATAAAGATATTTTCACAACAACAATTAAAGTTGCATCATCATTTTTATAAAACAACAGCAAATTAAATTAACAATGTAAAAATATATTTTAACATTACATTTTAACATTTAACACAAAAACGTTACAATTTTTTCTTTAAATATATATTAATATTAATTAATTAACTTTATTAACATCATGAAACGCGATATCCCAAACTCAGGGATATTTGCGCCAATACATTTCACTGCATTACAGCAATTCGGCTATATACAATCCTGTTCAATTCATTATTTTACATAAATTAACTAAAGAAAATTGTCCAAAGAGAAAAACAAACAACAAAGCAAAACACACAGAGCAAGCATCGCAGTTCTTTTTTTTTTCTAAGATTCCTTCTCTTTTTTCCAATTCAAGAGAAAGTTGTATATGTATTTACAAAATTGATCAAAATTTTTATACTTTTCTTTTTTGTCTACAAATTCATCAAGCTGTCCAATACGACCAAATCTATTTTCCCTAAACTCCCGGAAAATTGGGCACTCCAGGAGTAGATGTCTCGCGTCTTGAATTTCACCTCCGCAGAAGCATCCTGGTTCCTTCACGGCGCCGATAGTTGCCAAAAATTTCCCAAAATTGCCATGATCTGTAATGAATTGGATATTATAAAAATTTGGACGGAAAAATCTTGGAATTCCTAATACGAAAAAGCTTCTGAAAATTTCATTAGTGTTCTCAAAAACTTCATTCATTTTTGCGTGTAAGAATGATTTGACTATACTTGGAGCATAGGGTTCGTAAGTAATTAGATCTTCAATGGACATTTGAGCTAGATCAAATTTGATTATTCTGGATTCTATATAATCTGTGAGGAGTGGAATTTTTGCCAAGCTATGCACACAGTTTGATGAAGTGGTTTTGTATGCTCTAACTGCCCATAAAATGATCTGGTACTGCATGGAGTTCAGTTTTTGTTTACAACGATTGTTTAAATATTTGAACCAAATTTCAGAACCGTATGTAAGTACAGGCCTAATGATTGTTTTGAATAAAGTTAACCTCTTTTCAGTGTCTAAACCCCACATATTGCCACTTAGTGAACATAATAAATTTTTCATACGTCCTGCCTTACACAGAATATCATTAACATGCGGTGTAAAGTTAACTTTGTTTTTCCATTTGTGATTAGAAAATTTCATTCCCAGAATTTTTACTTGCTTGACCGGCATTATTATATTGTTATTAACCTTAATAGGTATTTTTTGTCTGTTATGTAGGTATAGCATATTAGTCTTCTCTGTACTGATCGTTAATTTATTTCTATTACACCATTGGATCACATAATTTAAGGTGTATTCACTTGCGGTTTTTAGTCCTTCAATAGTCTTATTCCAGCAAATTATTGTAACGTCGTCTGCATAACATATAATATCTGCATTCATTGAATCAAAATTTATCAACAAATCATTTAGCAAAATATTCCATAGAAGTGGAGATAAAGGTCCACCCTGTGGACATCCTTTAGTTAGTTTCTTATAAAAAGTTTCTGATTCGTATGTAAATTTCACCTCCCTTTCATTATTCAAATAAGATTTTATGATCCGTATTAAATCTGAAGGAACATCATCATTATCCATTCTTTTTATAATAGCAGGCCACCATGCATTGTCGAATGCACCCGCAATATCTATAGCTATCAAGGAAGTCAATTCTTTTTGTTTATGTTTCAATATAGTTTCTATAATTTTATCCATTCCAGTAATTGTTGATCTAGATTTCATAAAACCATGCTGCCTTGAGCTCATTAAATTATTCTCTAAATAATAGTTACTTAATTTATTTTTTATTATATTCTCAAATGTTTTAGATAGATTAGATGTCAATGATATAGGTCTATAACTTTTATTTATTTCATAATTCGTTTTGCCTGGTTTTGGAATTATTTTTAAGAATGATTTTTTCCATTCATCCGGATAATATCCCATTTCTATACATTTATTGAATAATTTATGCAGAATTGGGATTATTTTTATTTTAGCCTGTCTGATCATATTGTTACTAATGTAATCAAGGCCCGGTGCTTTTTTAATATTTGTTTTTAAAATTGTTTCCTCTATTTCCTTAGATTCGATATAAACACTACTTTTATTTTTATATTTAGGCGTATAATTTCTAATCAAAATATGATCATCTTTATCCAAACCTCCAATATCATCCTGAAATAGATCGTTCATTAAACTTTTTATTTTGTCGGTCTTTAAATGATCTGGTAAATTATCTATTAGTGGTAATCCTAAATTTCTATTTTTCGATCTCAATGACTTGAATATCCTATAAGCATTACCAAATGAGTTATTTGAATGACTTTCTTCTATAAAAATTCTCCAACTCGCTCTTTTTGCCTTTTTACTTTTATTTAAATATTTATTTCTCATTGATTTATAGGTCTTTTCAAGGACCTTTCCATGTCGGTAATACAAATTTCTAATATAGTGGAAATCGTTTTTCATTTTCTCCAGCTTCCCATCCCACCAGTATGTATTTGTTTTATGATTTCCGCTTCTTGTCTTGACATTTAGTGACAGATAAGCTGCCTCTTTAATTATTTGTGTGAGAGTCTTTACAATGTTGTCAATATCTTTGATGTTTGACGCGTGGTTTATCATGGTGATAATATTATCTACGTCTTGTATTGCTATTTTTTCGGTAAATGTTTTCCAATCAGCATCTTTTTCTATAAATTTCCATGTTGAGTTTTGAACTGTCCTTTGCCTGTTAAAATTGTGATAAATGTCAAAGGTTATTGCTACGTGATCTGAAATGTGCGTCAATATAGTCGTCTTCCAGTTTTGTACCAAACCTATTGATTTTTTGTTTGAAATCGTAAGATCTATAAAGCTAGAATTTCGGCAGGTGGGTATCTTAAGATTATGAATAAATAGGTTATGTTCATCTATGATGGAGTGGAATTTGAAACCATTGGAGTTTGTTGTCGGATCAAACCAGACTGGGTGTCTAGAATTAAAGTCACCACATAGTATAATAGGTTGTTGATTGTAGGTCTCCAGAAGCTCTTGGATAAATTTTCTATGAGTGTCATTAAATCTATGTGGATGTATATAAAAGTTTGCGATAATAGTATTTGATTTTGCTGAATTTAAAGAAGTGGTTGTACAAAAGGAGTTTGTGAATTTATTGATTTTATTAAATTTTAAACTCTTATTCATAAAGATCGTTGCAGTATAAATTAGTTCATCTGTCGTTGAATGCACTATTTGAGATTCCAAATCGAAAATTACATCTCTATCAATCAGATAAGGTTCCTGTATTAGGATGATATCTGGTGGGTTGTCTTTTATAGAAGCTTGAAGCTCATTCAGTGCCAAGATACTTTTTCTTACATTTTGTTGTAAACATTTAATTCCTTTTCCCTGCATGATATTCAAACTAAATAAACAAAAATCTTAGCTGCGAAATTTGCCTAATTGTCGGTTGGATCATATCTCGTTCGTTGGATAATTCTGTCTATCTGTATTTTGTATAGAGGACAGTCCGAGGAATTAGCTCTATGATTCGGCGAGTTTCTAAATTTAGGATGTTTTAGACAGTTATAACAATTGCAAATTTTTGAACAGTCATGAATTCCTTGCGCGCCGCATAATTTGCATATCTCGACGTTAGTACAATCGGCCAATTTATGGTTGGGATTAAATTGAAGGCATTTCTGACATTGTTTTACCAGAATCTTATCTTCCACAAAACAGCGTTCAAAGTCAGTATATAATTTATTATTCATATTTTTAAGGATTCGGTAAACCTTTGGAGAAACCCTAAGAACTATGTTGTGGTGGGGCTTATTCGATTTCATGCTAAACAAAACATGGATATCATTTTCCATTTCGTTCAATTCAGGGTTCATACTGCAGATTGTTTTAGTAAAATTAGCGGTTTCTGTAAGTTTATTAACATTTTTGACTATTACTGTAGGATCTCTTGGTTTGGGGATAAAAATTTTGCTGATATTTGCGAGTTCTTCTGCCCTGCCTAACTCATCATTTAGAGATTCCATGTCTGATTCTGTAGGGGTCTTTATTATTACAGATTTCCTAGCATTTATAATTTTGTTAATCTTTATTTTTTTTCCTTCGTCCCTAAGCTTTTTAACTTTGCCTGATATAGTTTGATACATTTTTGTATTATCTTCCACATTTATAGGTGTTGCCACTATTGTGAACTCCTTATGTAAATTTTGTTTTTTTTTTATGTAATCTTGTGATGTTTCTGTACGAGCTACTTGAGCATATGTTGGAGTTGTTTTGACTAATTCATCTTGGATCCCTTTCAGTTTTTGGTCCATAACATCTGTAATTGTTGTTTTCATTAGTTCCAATATATCTTGGTTATTTATTTCTTTTAAAGTTGAAATACCATCCTTGGTTTGCCTAACCATAGTTGACAAAAATGTAATATCATTTTTAGTTAGATTTTTTTGATTTTGTTGAACCTTTTTGTCAAAATAGTTATAAATTTCATCCAACTTATCATTTAATGTTTGAATAATTATTTCCATATTCTATTTTTGCATATTTGTGCGAAAACAACAATTGAAAAGGCTTTCAAAAATGACTAAACTCTTAAACAGCGATTGCCAATTAAAAAAAGGTTATAATATTTTTAATTAAACAATTTATAAAACTTTTATAAATTATACAATAAGTAAAATGAATATTTAAAACAATATTTACCGGAACTAGCGGAGCCTAGCGACGCACGTCCGGTCAGTTTCGCCTCCTGGCGGCAAAATGCAAAGTATTTTTTACGTCATTGGAATATTATACTAGTCGAATGACCCGGGCAACGCCCGTGTTTTACCCGATTGAATGTTTTTATTCAAATACTATTTGTTACAATTATAAATTGGAGCCGTGGATGTCACTCTTGTGAAACGTCCCGCTCCAAACTTTACATGTACATTAGGTCAGCTGGTATTACCCCTCATTTTCACCGCTAGAGGCGCGAGCGAATTGACTTTTTATAAATATACATAATTATAAAGATAGAAGCTTCTATAGAAATAAATAAAATAAGCCGAAATAGCTCAGTTAGGAGAGCGTTAGACTGAATATCTAAAGGTCCCTGGTTCGATCCCAGGTTTGGCATCTTTTTTTAATTTTTAAATTTCTACTTACCGTAACTTGACACTTAACGTGACAGAATTGTGCATGACGCTGATAACTGTATTAAATATAATCCAAATTGTGCCTTATCACACACTATTTATTTATTTGGATTAGGTCTTATTACCTTGTGTTTATAATCTATAATTAGTAAATTAAATTTTATTGCCATCTATCGTTAAAATTTTACACAAATAAATTTACTGGCAATGCGTTTCTTTTAAATATCATCAAATATTATATCTACAGACCTTACTGCAATGATATGAGTTATTGAATGAGAGGGCTTGGCTCATTTTATTTGGCCTTATTACCTTGTGTTTATAATCTATGACGTAATGCCGGCGGCGCGCGCCCGTTGGCTGCCGGCGAGCACGTGACCTCCCTGTGCGCGCGCATCCGTGACAGAGGCGGCCGATGAGGAATGAGGAAAGACGGTCGTGACTATATATATATAATAATTATTATTATTATTATCATTAGATAATGATAATGATCATAATGATGATGCGCGCGCATCCGTGACAGAGGCCGATGAGGAATGAGGAAAGACGGTCGTGACTATATATAGTAATTAATAATAATAATTATTATTTTTTCTACAGGTAAACTCCGTATAATTGGTATAACTGTAAAACGAATCACAAGTTTTACGAAGGAGCATCTTTTATTATACTTGTGCTAGCTTTCGAACCTTTCGGTTCTTCAACAGGCGTGGCTAGTATGAATATACTAACAGGGTATAAGCGCGCTTGAGCCATTATATACAACATACAAATTTACATGCGAAGTGATATTTCAAATATAATTAAAATAGAAATAAGAATTATGACTATGAAATATAAAAATAATACTATGCAAATGAACTTAAACATTTTTAAAATTAGATAAAATTTGGGAAATACATTTATATACGCTAAAAGTTAAGCAAAATTATGATATTCACTGTATGCAAGTAGTATAACGTTTTAAAATTTGTAAAGTTTAAAACTAGTATACTTTAAAACATTTCAACACAGAAAAGCCAAGCGGGGATCACTCCAACCCGACCACCCACCCGGGCATATCACGGGATAACTATTGAGGTATTATATGATAAATTTCCGGTAGATCTATTTTCCTGTTGATGCTGTTTGTTTGTGATGAAACGATGGATTCTAGTACCAATCTGTGCTGCTTATTGTTTATGTGTTGATATAGGACTTTGGGGATGATCTAAGTTAAAATTATGGCCAGTGTTTGAAATATGTTTATAATGTAAATAAGTTTATTTTAACAGTCACCCCCCCCCCCCCCCCCCCCCCCCCAATCTTGCTGCCCTCCTCAGGAATCCCATCACCAAAGCAGACACACCCAACAATCCCATCCACTCCACCGGAGCAGTATACGCGGTTTCTTGCCAGGATTGCTCAGCCTCCTATGTGGGGGAGACTGGCAGAACCGCGTATATCAGAATCACCGAACACAAACGAAACATAAACAATAGAGACCCGAAGTCACTTATATACCAACATATTTCAAACACTGGCCATAATTTTAACTTAGATCAACCCAAAGTCCTATATCAACACATAAACAATAAGCAGCACAGATTGGTACTAGAATCCATCGTTTCATCACAAACAAACAGCATCAACAGGAAAATAGATCTACCGGAAATTTATCATATAATACCTCAATAGTTATCCCGTGATATGCCCGGGTGGGTGGTCGGGTTGGAGTGATCCCCGCTTGGCTTTTCTGTGTTGAAATGTTTTAAAGTATACTAGTTTTAAACTTTACAAATTTTAAAACGTTATACTACTTGCATACAGTGAATATCATAATTTTGCTTAACTTTTAGCGTATATAAATGTATTTCCCAAATTTTATCTAATTTTAAAAATGTTTAAGTTCATTTGCATAGTATTATTTTTATATTTCATAGTCATAATTCTTATTTCTATTTTAATTATATTTGAAATATCACTTCGCATGTAAATTTGTATGTTGTACATAATGGCTCAAGCGCGCTTATACCCTGTTAGTATATTCATACTAGCCACGCCTGTTGAAGAACCGAAAGGTTCGAAAGCTAGCACAAGTATAATAAAAGATGCTCCTTCGTAAAACTTTAGATTCGTTATACAATAATAATTATCATTAGATAATGATAATGATCATAATGATGATGCGCGCGCATCCGTGACAGCGGCCGATGAGGAATGAGGAATTGAGGAAAGACGGTCGTGACTATATATATTAATTACTAAATTCTCAAATTAAATTTATTATACTTGGAAAACATTTTAAGCATTGTTACAATTTATAAATATAATTTCACCAGACGCCGCTAGAGGCGCTGCTTGCGAGTGAAAGTAGAAAATTTGCAAATAAAATTGCAAAGAATATTTATTTCAAATCAAATTCAAACCAGAAATCTTCACAGTAGTATAGTAAATACCTTCCTAAAGTTTCACGGCGATTGGATAATCTTACCTTTTTAAAAACATTCATCGTGTGAACAAACTAACATTCATCGTGTAAACAAACCACGTGTTAATTATTAACCAATCAAATTCATTTATCGTCGCGACCAGTGCTGCGCCCAAACGGTAAAAGGCTGGAACTAACGCTTTTTGGTTTTTTTTTTTTTTAAAAAAGCACATTAACTTTTTTAGTTTTTTGAATAGCCTTTATGTTAAACGAAATCTTCAGCTACCTACATGCGAAATTTCATAAAGATTTATTCTGTAGATTTTGCGCAACGCGATAACAAACATCGATTTTGGATTTCATTTTTATATATATAAGGATTATAAATATCATTAAAAACATAATTGGCATTTCCCAATCGCTCTCATTAGCATTCTAAATGGCAGAGTGCCATCTAGTGGAGCAAAATTCAACTAAACGTTGATTTAGCTTGTCCCAAAAGAACGTTTAGGTGTTTTTGTTCCACTAGATTGCGCTCTGCGATCTATAAATGATCATACGAACGGTCAAGAAATGCCAAATTTGTGTTTTTACTATCAACACCTGACCATTTTTCTATTATTTTCTTGTTTTTAAATATATAAATATCTAACACTAAGGTGAATGGGGCCTCTAGCGATGATATAACCACGATATAACTAGCCATAGCACACCGACTTGAGTAGGACATTGACATTTCAATATACAGTTAAACCTGCCTATAGCGCTCCCTCTTGGGACTCACCAAAATAGGGTACTATAGAGAGGGGGTGCTATAGACAGGACACTTTTAATGTAAAATGTTTACATTTTAATGTTTAAAATCGGGTTCTATAGAGAGGAAGGTGCTATTTAGAGGGGGCGCTATAGACAGGTCACTTTTAATGTAAAATGTTTACATTCTAATGTTTAAAATCGGGTTCTATAGAGAGGAAGGTGCTATTTAGAGGGGGCGCTATAGACAGGTCACTTTTAATGTAATATGTTTACATTTTAATGTTTAAAATCGGGTTCTATAGAGAGGAAGGTGCTATTTAGAGGGGGTGCTATAGACAGGTCACTTTTAATGTAAAATGTTTACATTTTAATGTTTAAAATCGGGTTCTATAGAGAGTAAGGTGCAATTTAGAGGGGGTGCTATAGACAGTTCACTTTTAATGTAAAATTTTTACATTTTAATGTTTAAAATAGGGTTCTATAGAGAGGAAGGTGCTATTTAGAGGGGGTGCTATAGACAGTTCACTTTTAATGTAAAATGTTTACATTTTAATGTTTAAAATAGGGTTCTATAGAGAGGAAGGTGCTATTTAGAGGGGGCGCTATAGAGAGGTTTAACTGTTTTTTATTGACACCCTTAGTTAATTGTTACAAAAATCAAAGAGAAATTAAACAAAGATAAATGCTATTATTTACAATTTGAAGATAAAATATATAAAGATAGAGGCTGCTTGGCCACACACACAGAATTCTAAATTGTACTAAATTCGAAAAATCACGTGAGAACGCCCTTGCAACCTCAGAACAATTTTTAACGCCTTGCCAAATGCTTTATTTTTATTTACTTCTCCTGACGAAGACAAAGGATTTTTGTCGAAACGTTGAGAAAAATTAAAAACTCTAACTGGCCGAAGTGTCTATTTTTCATATAAATAAAAAATATATATAGTTGTTCTCAGGAAGGGAGGCTCCTTCACCTTGAGAGAGTTCTCCGACTTGAGTACAGTAGGTGTGAACACACACGGCCAATCCATTCCCATCAATACCAGCGGCGACCTATTACAGCGCTGGTTACACAAATATCTATTTAATATTGATTGATTACCAATCGGAGATCTATAATATTGACTGAGTAAGGTGAGATAAATAAAAACAATACAATCAGAAGGTGTAGTTCAATCCATTATTTCTGACCTTCGCTTTTTCATATTTGTTGAAGAGGATTTTTTTCGTCTTTTTCTCTGTTGTAGTTACAGGTTCTTCAAGCCTTTATTTTTATATATGGTCGGGTGTCAATTTCATTTATCTCTTACATATATATGCATATTTCCATCTATATATGTATATAATTATAAATTCAATTGTCATTTATCGAAAAAAATTGTATTATTAATTTGGCAATAAGATAAGGCACAATTTGGATTATAGATTATAAACACAAGGTAATATGACCAAATCCAGATAAATAGTGTGTGATGTTTCAGTAACAGCGTTGTTACCGAAACGTCACACATTTTTTATTTATTTGGATTTGGTCTTATTACCTTGTGTTTAATTTGACAATATGTTTCTTATGAATATATGATCAAATATTATCTCTACAGACCTTACTGCAATGATAAAAGTTTTTGAATGAGAGCTCTTGGTTCATCAGTGGTGAACCCGCTTAGCGGTTTCGCCAAATTAATCTACAGACCGCTCTACTATTGTAATGGATTGATTTTGTTATAAACCCTGTATTTTCTATGGAAGACAGCTTAAGGGTGTTTAGGGAACATATGGACATAAGCTTATAGGTCTGTAGAGGTGTATACATATTACAAGAAATTGCATCGAGTAAGGGACCTCTACAGACCTTACTACAATGATGAAAGTTATTAAAGGAGAGGGGAGATTTTTTTTCTCAAAATCATTCATTTTGGTTAGCAGCCCCGTAAATAAAGATTTCCCGATGGCCGGCTCAAATCGTTTGTAAATTATGTAAATAAGTTTTTCATTTTTTTATTTTTACGTCTTAAGCCAGGCAGTACTTCTATCAAATTATGTTTTTTTTTTTTTAATATTCCTTTAGCTCAATTAAAACAATTTCTGATCAAAACGATTTTATTTTTTATACTTTCAAGATTTTAACCACGACTCCAATTCCATAGCATAACCCTCAAGATAATGAAAAATCAACAGAAATCTCTTTTTTTTTTAAATAATATTGGTATATAAACACAAAATTTTAATGAAATGTACATCTTTTTATCTTTCTTTGCGACTTGTAGATTTTGGAAGATGTAGGCCCTCTTCTAACGTTATATTAGTTTGAAGTCTCGAGATATCGTTCAACCAGCACGTACCATCCACCATGCACGTATATTTTCAAAATATTGTAATACAGTAGAACCTCCCTGTAAAGGACAACACCTAATTGCAGAGCCAAACTGTCCTTTAGGGAGAGATGTCCTCTTACCGGAGAGTTGCAAAAGAGTAAAAATGGTAATTTTGCAAATGAAAACTGTCCTTTATAGAGAGGTGTCCTCTCATGAAAATTCTACTATATATATTTACACCCATACCTCGCTCTGCGTCGGGGTTACGTTCCAAAAAAAAAAAACCGACGCAAATTGAAACGACGCAAAGTGAAAATATGTGATGGCGCAATCAAAAACAAAGGTGTTGCCATATTTTAGGAAAAAAAAAATTAAAAAAAATTAAAGACTTGAATCCAAAACAACGCAACTTCGAAAATCTAACGACGCACAGTGAATATCAGTAAAAATTAAGCAGCGACGCAACTTCGAAAAAAACGCAAAACGAAACGACGCAAAGCGAGGTATTGGTGTATTTCAATATAATGAATATTTGAAATATCTAAATATTAATTTGAATAAAATTAGTAATTATTATTAATATAATATTATGATACACCTGTTGAAGGACTGAAAAGTCTGAAAGCTTGAAAATAAAAAGGTTTGCACAAGAAACTTAGCCCTGGAAGGTTTATTTGATTATATTTTGGAAGTGTTTTCCAGCATTAGTAAGACGCAACATCCATTTTAAATAAGGCCATACATACATACATACATACATACATTATAGTTCACATTTAGGAAACAGCCAATAGAGAGCCTCCAACTGTAGGTATAATATAAGCGCAAGTGCAGACTCCAGCCACATCTGAGTTCACAGCTTTCCTTTGTTTGGTATTCAGCTGTGTCAGCCACTGCTGTATTTGACAACTGAAGCTCTACACCAGCTTAGACTTCTGTCAATTTTAGCTAGCATGATGAACACCAAACTGATTAAAAGTTGCATGCTTATTTATTTTTATGATGCATTAGCGCGCCATCTGTTATCAAAACTCGAAACTATTATAGACGTGTAAGATTCTTTTTAAAAATAAACAATTTCTACTATCCTTATTGCAATGGAAAAATTAATGGGAGGGCCTGGCTCATCAGTAGTGAACCCTCCCATTTATTTTTGAATATTTTTGAAGATTTAAGAATACAATGTCAAATAATCAGTTCCAGTTTAAGCCAAATGGTTTCCAGTAAAGAAGAATATAGAAAATTTAACAAATTTTGAAGACCCTATCTCAACTGGCATCGACTTAAATTACATTGATGAATTGAAAATTCTAGTTTCAATTAGTATAGTTTTTCTAATAATCTATATTTACGAAAATTTGAAACTATTAAAAACGCGTATAAACGCTATTAAACAATTTATACTGTCCTTACTGCAATGGAAAAATTAATGGGAGGGCCTAGCTCATCAGTGGTGAACCCTCCCAGCGGTTTCGCCAGTTTAATCTACCATACCGCTGTTAAATTGCATTTTTCGATCTTCCTTTTATAGTGATACTGATGCTAGACTCTTGGAATGGGTATTTTAGATGAACTATGGACATAAGCTTTGAGGACAGTAGAATTACATTCAATTATAAATATATAATATGCTTCGAGCAATCGCTCTTCCGCAAACATCAAATTGTCATCAAATAAGGATTCACCACTGATAAGCCAGGCCCTCCCAATAATTTTTCCATTGCATTAAGGGCAGTAGATATTGTTTAATTTTTAAAAGAATCATACGTGTCTATAATAATTTCGAAATTTCATAACAGATGGCACGCTAATGCATCATATCTATATTTATACCATTAATTCCAATATATTCAATGGTTCCATATCAAGATTATAAGTCAGAACAGAAAGAGTGATCATAAAATAATTTTATTTTAACACGAAAAGTATTTTATTATGATGCATTAGCGCGCCATCTGTTATCAATATTGGAAACTATTATAGACGCGTATGATTCTTTTTAAAAATAAACAATTTCTACTTCCCTTACTGCAATGTAAAAATTAATGGGAGGACCTGCCTTTGACAGATATAACTACGCTAATGAGGTAAAAAAAAGATTCTCAGTAACGTAGTTATACCTGTCAGAGGGCTGTTGAGCCAGAAAACTTGTATTGCCGTTATATGTAAAAAGAAACGTTTCCCTCAGCGAATTGTCTTTTATTTATAATTTTACCGGAAGGATTATATTAACAACAATTTCCATTGCAGTAAGGACAGTAGAAATTGTTTATTTTTAAAAAGAATCATACGCGTCTATAATAGTTTCCAATACGAAAGTATTTACCAATATCGCCAACTACAAGTGAGATATCTAAACAAACTATTTACAGATAAAACGCTGACGTGGCATAACATGATTGACAAAGATTTCACGGAGTAGACCACGACACACAGAATATTCCGTGACAATATATACATGGCGTCACCGCTACAAATTTTGGTGGAGAATCGCCAGCGGGTCTCCAGTAAATCTCACGTATTTCTCACGCAAGAAGAGTGATTGGTATTACTGTATCTTTTCATATTGCAGTTTTGGTTCTCTAATCTACAATGGGTTATCATAGGTCTAGTGTATTGATGAGTAGGTGTAGAAGTAAGAAAGAAGATTGTGTGTATTAATTCAATCACTCACCCCTCCACCACCTAACTATATATATTTAGATCAATCCATACCTCGGCAAGGTCACTTGGCGCTTTGCCTAATTTGTCCTCAATCGCTCGCTCACACAGGAGAATACGTCGGTTCTCTAGCGAGGCTGACTGTCGTGGAACTATAGAATTCTTTCAAGGCTCTCCCATTGATTTACCATTGCAATTAGGGCAGTAGAATATGTTTTATTTTTCAAAAAAATCAAACGCCTCAAAAATAATTTCAATTTCTTATGAGAGATTTGGATAAGGAAAGCGAAGACTAAAACGCGGCTGATTCCACACTCGCCTTTTCAGTGATACGTTAACCTATGTACAGTGAATTCTGTGGCCACTGGACATGCGTCGGACTTAAAGGTTGTTGGGCTTTACGCTGCCTGGAGTATAAGACGTCATCTATGCTTCTTTCCTGTGGTGAATCTGTATATGTTTGCGCCATCTATTGAGATAAATATCAACTATTTGTTGATTTTTATTTATTCCAGGATTGGCCTAATAGCCATTTCTGAAAGGCATCTTCTTCTCGTGCAACTGATACGTTGCACGATACGGAGATGCCTTTTTTAATGGCCACGATTTACCGATTATTGAGCATATCAATAAACGTAGAGGAGGCTAGAAAATGTAGAGGGAACAGCTTTGCCGTGTAATACTGGAAACACAGCTAGAATGCCTAGTTCCTTGACACCTGCATATGAAACTACACTCATGAACAAAACTTAAGGAAATGAAAAGCCTTTAATGTCACTGGTCATCTTTTTTTTTTTTTTTTTTTTTTAAGGAGACAGAGGCAATTTTGTTTACACTTGGTTATCTCGTGTGTCTTCAATAATGTATCAAATATCTTTCAGAGTCCCGATATACATGCTAAAAGGTACAACTTCCTTAAGTTTTGTCCATGAGTTTCCTTCAGAGTTATTGTCTGAATCCCGATATACATGCTGAAAGGTACAAATTCCTTAAGTTTTGTCCATGAGTTTATCTTTCAGAATTATTGTCTGAATCCCGATATACGTGCTAAAAAGTACAATTTCCTTAAGTTTTGTCCATGAGTTTATCTTTCAGAATTATTGTCTGAATCCCGATATACATGCTAAAAAGTACAATTTCCTTAAGTTTTGTCCATGAGTTTCCTTCAGAGTTATTGTCTGAATCCCGATATACATGCTGAAAGGTACAAATTCCTTAAGTTTTGTCCATGAGTTTATCTTTCAGAATTATTGTCTGAATCCCGATATACGTGCTAAAAAGTACAATTTCCTTAAGTTTTGTCCATGAGTGTATCTTTCAGAGTTATTGTCTGAATCCCGATATACATGCTAAAAAGTACAATTTCCTTAAGTTTTGTCCATGAGTGTAAGACACAATAGAAGTTCAGGACTGTACTGTAATACTGGAGATACAGTTAGAATGCTTAGTTCCTTGACACTCACCCCTGACACTAACACAAAGTCCAGCACAGAGCTGACGTGTGGTCCGCCGCAGGACTACCACGTGGAGGAAGGTGCCGTGGTGATGGACCGCCACCAGGACTGGCAGCTGGTGACGGGGTCCCGCAACGGCTCCCACACCGTGCTGCAGTTCCGCCGCAAGCTGGACACCTGCGACCCCCACGATGTCCCCATCACGGTAGGACTCGACCTTTCCTTGTCATCTCACACATCTCAGCACACAGGAGACAGCTTCTTACAATACAATCCCTTGATATACACTCATTGGACAACACTTGAGAAAGTAGGCAAATCTTTTATGTCGCCAGTTGTCTAATTTTTTCAAGGTGACAGAGGAACTGCTGTTCACACTTTGTTATCTCATGCTTCTTCAATAAAGGTCACTGTAATATCTTTCGGAGTTATTGTCTCAATCCCGATATACATGCTAAAAGGTACAATTTCCTTAAGTTTTGTCCATGAGTGTATCTTTCAGAGTTATTGTCTGAATCCCGATATACAGTACATGCTAAAAGCTATAACGTCCTTAAGGTTTGTGTCCACACGTGTTTATATATATATGTGTGAAAAAAACAATTAAAAATATAAAAAAGGTCAGGTGTTGATATTAAAAATAAAAATGGCATATCCTGACCAGGCTCACATGAGCATTTCTAGATGGCAGAGCGCCATCTAGTGGAACAAAAATAAACTAAACGTTTATTTAACTTGTTCCGTGATATTTGACCAACCCAATTTCTTGATAAATAAAGAAAATGTTAGGAACCAATTCTTTCCTAGTCTACAATCGAGCAGAGTAAACACTAACACCTCTAAGAAAATTAACACCTTTAATTTCCTTTCATGACTAACTAATTTACATCATTTAAAACCAATTATATACATGTAAAGTCGTCCGGTCATCTGGTCAAAATATAAATAAATTAATCTATGAAAAAACAACTTATAAAAATGCTAACAATGCCCCCATTTTAAAGTTGTTTTCATACGCTCATCGGAGGCCTAGAGTGGTCAAGATCCTGGTTAGGTTTTCGTTTAACACCATTTGGCAAGTCAACATCCCATACTCTGTGCTCCTGAAGTGATGCCATTTCACATTCTATAGATTTCAGCCGATCTTGTGCTTTGGGCATATTAAGCGCCTCCTCGTGTGATGATGGTATTTCATCTCGATGGCTCTTATGTTCAATTATCCCATGGTGGAAGGCTGATCTGCAATACTCCTTCTGCTTAGCCGCAATTCTTGAAGATCTTCTTGGGATTATAGTTTCATTCTGGCCTTCCTCGTCTTCCCTCCTCAGTGCTTCGTCTTCATAAGCCTGCTCTCCATCCTCTCTTCGTTCCATGTTATTCAGATTTTTCTCTTCCGATATTGTTTCTTCATCAGTCCCTGAATATCCCCTTGGGATCGCAGCTTCATTTTGACCTTCCTCGTCTTCCTTCTTAAGTTCGTCTTTCTGATTCCTTTCCACCAATTTCGTCTCTTCCTCATTTACAGATTCATAGTCTTCTTCAAAATTATTATTTAAAACCTGGAAAAAATCAGTTTCATGTGAAATTTGTTTATCGACTTTCTTAGTTGGGAAAACATCTTCTCTAAATCTGACATTTCTGGTTACGAAGACCTTATTGTTTCTGATATCCCAAACCTTGTATCCTTTGACTCCTTCCGGATAACCAATTAAAACACATTCTCGGCTTCTTGAATCAAATTTGGATCGACGCTGGTCGTTGTATGCCCAGGTCTGACAACCGAAAACTCGGATATGTTCAATCTTCACTGGCCGTTCGGTCCACATTTCTTCTGGTATTTTGTTACTTATCGCCTTGCTAGAACATTTGTTTCTTAAGTAACAAGCTGTATTAACCGCATCTGCCCAGAATGATTTAGGAATCCCAGATTCAAGTAAAATGCATCTTGCTGTGTTTAGTAATGTCTGATTCATTCTTTCCGCAGTTCCATTTTGCTGAGGTGTTCTTGGAACTGTAAGCTGTCGCTTGATACACCTTCATTAAGGAATTTATTAAATTCGCCGTTAACATATTCCGTCCCATTATCACTTCTTAAGACTTTGATTTTTCTGCTGTGGTAATTCTCAACACTGTTCTTATATTCCTTAAACTTGTCAAGTACCTCCGATTTAGACCTCATGAAATATACTGTAGTGTAATGAGTGAAATCATCTATGAACGTCACAAAATAATTGTTCCCTCCCTTCGACATTGGGCTAATGGGACCCACTACATCCGAATGGATGAGCTCCAAAGGTGATGAAGTTTTCTTACTTTCGACAGGTTTGGAAGGAAATGGGAGTCTTCTCATTTTACCTTCAAGGCACACCTCGCACTCTGCTGTGTCACTCACATTTTGGAGATCCCTTTTGTAAACGTGTCCTAGCCTTCTGTGCCAGATATCTGCACTAGGTGACTTCACTTTAGCCATCTTCAGTTCTTCCACTGTATAGATTATTCCTCTTCTATTAGATTTCAAAATTAACCCGCCATCACTTCCAAAAACAGAGGCCTTGCCATTCTGGAATAAAACTTTGTTTCCTCTTTCCTCAATCCTTCCAACAGACAAAATATTTCCGTCTAACTCAGGAACGTATAATACGTTTTCCAAGAACAAGGTTTCACCTCCATATTCGTGACCGAGTTTGATGGTTACATCACCCATCTCTGATACTTTTATTTTCTCATTGTTTGCCATTTCAACTGAAGTTGAAATACTTTTTGTATTAGTCATTTTCAGTCTGTTCGACGTCATGTGTTCAGTAGCTCCACTGTCCAGAAAACAGATATTCTGAGAGTTATTGTTTTTCAAGTTATTTGAAAATAGGACTCTATGAGTAAGGTCTAACGTACTTTGTTTCAGCATACCTTCGCTAATTCTCCTTGATGAGTTGGCAAATCTGCAATTCCTAGCTATGTGTCCTAATTTGCCACAACTGAAACATCTTATCCGCCTGGAATAATTATAAATTTCCTTTTTCCCTTCCGTCCACGTATTCTGATAATTCCTTGGTTGGTCATATTTAAATTTATTTCGCTCTTGACATGGTGATTTGCATGCATCTTCTTCTCTTCTTACCGCAAACGTGCTATTTGAATCTTCTTGAGGAATTTTACGCTGGTTCTGTCGTTTTTCTTCTAAAAGTAACTTGGATTTAACCACACTGGTTGATAGCTTCTCTTCCTGCTGTTCTAAACTGAGAATTAGTGGTTCGTAACTTTTTGGTAATCCCAATAGCATAATCAACGCCAATTCGCCATCCCCAAATCCATGGTGACACTTTGCCAATTTTCTATGACATTCCATTATTCTCGCCAAATATTCCTTCATATCTTCGTCATTTCTTTTACAATATTGAAAATTCTCTCAGTAGCTGTAATATATGCATGATCGCTCTTTACAATCACCGATATCATCCAGGAATGAATCTTCAACCGCTAATAATATGACAGATAATGCCAAGTTATCTTTCCGCTTCTGTTTTTCTGTAGTTTCCCTAGGAAAGCCAGGCTCAATCGCATCCCATATATCCTTCTGAATCAAGATTGATTTAGTTCTTATAGCCCAGGAATAATAATTATTACCATCTAGTTTAGGTATTCTCAACTCGTCAGCCATTGATATTTCTAGTTATGCAAATTCACAAAAAATTATAACTTAAATCTTTTCTTCTTCTTTAAACTTTCTACTTCTTCTTATTCAACCTTCAGCTTCTTGAACTTTAGCCTTTTGACTTCTTTAGACTTTAGCTTCAGCTACACTTCTTTAGACTTTAGCCTCAGCTACACTTCTTTAGACTTTACTTTTTTTCTCTCTTTAGCTTTATCTTCAAATTTTCTTCTTTACCTTGTTTAGCTTTAACTTCTAAATTCTTTCTACGGCGCAGTGGAAGCGTTCTGCTGGGCCCATAACCTGTTAGGAACCAATTATTTCATAGTCTACAATCGAGCAGAGTAAACACTAACACCTCTAAGAAAATTAACACCTTTAATTTCCTTTCATGACTAACTAATTTACATCATTTAAAACCAATTATATACATGTAAAGTCGTCCGGTCATCTGGTCAAAATATAAATAAATTAATCTATGAAAAAACAACTTATAAAAATGCTAACAGAAAAGTCAACCAAGAACGCGTTTCGGGCTGTTGGCCCTTGTCGGGTTGGCCAAATATCACGTAACAAGTTAAATAAACGTTTAGTTTATTTTTGTTCCGCTAGATGGCGCTCTGCCATCTTGAAATTCTCATGTGAGCCTGGTTAGGATATGCTTTCTTGATTTTTAATGTATGTGAGAGAGGACACAAACCTTAAGGAAGTTGTACCTTTTAACATCTATATCGGGATTCAGACAATAACTCTGAAAGATATTACAGTGACCTTTATTGAAGATTCACGAGATAACAAAGTGTAAACAGTAGTACCTATGTCTATATATATAAAGAAAAGTAGCGTGTTGAAATAGTTGTAATTCCCAGCGATAGAGGG
Organism: Cordylochernes scorpioides; assembly: GCA_030710605.1. NCBI lineage: Eukaryota > Metazoa > Arthropoda > Arachnida > Pseudoscorpiones > Chernetidae > Cordylochernes > Cordylochernes scorpioides. The sequence goes on from CP092876.1 coordinate 79,086,842, forward strand.
CAGCACTAATGTGTTATAAAGTGTAGGTATTCCGGAGACCATTCCATTTACGGGAACAGAAGGAGGTCGACGTTCTAATGAGCTCTTCCTTATTGGGGGCCACTGATCACTCTCTCTCTCTCTCACTTCAAGTATTGCTTAACGATTTCCTACTCGGTGACTTCGTCGGAGTTTTGTCGTTGAAACTGCTTCAAGACGTCAATTTTGCTGGGAAAGTATTGAGAGGACCTTTCTTATATAGTTCTGAAGATCATTTGTGGGTTGGAAGTTTATTCAGAAGAAATATCGCCACATTAACCAATGGTTTATTTAACTCCTGACATTTCAGTGACTTTATATCACTCTCCTCAGGGGAATGGTTTTGTGTATGTATACACCTATCCCCCGATTTACACGGTACTTGTTTTACACGTTTTCGCTTTTACACGGTTTTCCAAATAATTTTTTTTTTGTCGCACTATACTAAATGCTACTGTGATTGAACACATGCGCTGTGTATACATCTCACGAGGAATCCCGAACTTATATGTGCTGACTACATATTTTAACCTGTCAATGCATTTTATTTTTATTTCTGTGTGCACCTATTCCCCGATTTACACGTTTTTCTCAGGAACGTATCTACCGTGTAAATTGGGGGATATGTATATAAGTAAAACTAGGTTTCAATATAACCATTCCCCTGTCAGGAGTTAATAAATCATTGGTTGATTTTGCTGTGATTTTCTCTGTATCTTATATAGATTAGAATTTCAGCGTCGCATTGAAGTTGCTTCTCGCCTAAAACCGAGACAATGTCACAACTGAGAGTTATCTGCAAAATTAAATTTTCTTGTAAATATTCAATGTGATCTTTTGGAGAGCTATTCTCGTAGATTAGATATGTGATCATAATCTAGGGCACAGCTCAAAGTAGCCGATATATTATAGAATTATCCAAAGAGATTTGAGCTGACGAAGAGACAAAGTCAATTGCTCGCTAAAAAATATGAAAAATTGGCATTTGAGCAAGAAAGCAAGCTAAAAGAAACCCTCTCTCTCTCGTTTAAGTATAAACACACACACACACAAGCAAACACTAGTGTCTATAAAATAAAGCAAAGTCAAATCGTAAAAAATTTCAAACATTCGACAAATTCTTTTGTCACATCGAAATTTTAACATCTCAAAACTGTTTGTTTACACCGATTGTTTTACTATATTGTTACATCTTGAGATGTAGATGGTTTTTGTTTAGCGGTTTCCATTGTACCGTAGAATAAACCAGAACGAGTTCTCATTAAATAGCTGACGCTTTATTTTGGTAAGGTTACAAAAAAAAGAATGAAGAACGCCTTGGCTGCACTATGTTAATAAAGAATAAACAAATCGATTTGTTTAATAAATTAAATTATTAATGAAAATATTCACATGAGTCGGCTGTGACAATATTGACTTCTGGTTATGATTTAATTAGTTCTTTTCCATAGTAATCCTATATGGGATGGAGAGAGACCTGCCAGTTCATTCCACGAACATTTTCTGTTTATAATTCTGGATCATCTCAAACTTGAGCAGAGCTTGTAGTGTAAATCCTACAATGTTGTTCTACCTAGGCCATGTCTGCTATGTCGAGCTTATGGCTTGTCCTTTACAGCTCAGTATCTCCCACCTATCATTGGCCTCTCTTATACATATACAAGGCAAAATAACGACTAATGGAGCCTTTTTATAATTAACACGCACTCTTACATGACACACTTTATGATATATAAATAAATATTTTATGAAAAAATAGTACAAATTTGAAATTTTACTGAGATAAGGTGAATGAATTAAGAAAAAAAGGCATCTCCTTATCGTGCAACTGAAAGTTGCTGATGTTGGAAAAAAAGAAGGAAAATGTTTTAAAATAATAAATCAATGATCTTAAAATACTTTTAGGCTGACAACACTGTATTATAAAAAGAAGAGAGAAGGAGTGATGTTTTTGTTTACATAATTAGTAAGTTAATTGTTAAATGTTTTCTACACCGCGCGCGCGCGCGCCCTGACAGAGAAACACTCCCCGATGAACTCTCCTATGAAAACAGGAAAATTCTGTACGATTTCATCGGCGATGCAATTGAGCACGTTGGGGACAAAAACCCTTTATAAGTTCGGACCTTTCCGAACTCAGGGCGGCCTTGAACATTTGACATTGTCCAGACGTCCCTTCAGAGAAGGCTCATGTGTCTGATGTAAATATACATTTATGCTATGATGCACTAGCGCGCCATCTGTTATCAAAATTCAAAACTATTTTAAAGGCGTAAGATTCTTTTTGAAATTAAACAATTTCTACTGCCCTTACTGCAATGGAAAAGCCAGGCCCTCTCATTAATGTTTTTGCAGTAAGGGCAGTAGAAATTGTTTAATTTCAAAAATAATCTTACGCCTTTAAAATAGTTTTGAATTTTGATACATTTATTTTAGTTTTTTTTCTGTAACTTTAAATTTGGCACTATATAATATTATATGAACGATTAATAAGTCAGTTTCAATCTCTCTCTCTTTGAATATAATAAATATAAAATACACCTATCCCCCGATTTACACGGTACTTGTTTTAAATGTTTTCGCTTTTACACGGTTTTCCAAATAAGTTTTTTTTTATCGCACTATACTAAATGCTACTGTGATTGAACACATGCGCTGTGTACACATCTCACGAGGAATCCCGAGCTTATGTGCTGACTACATATTTTAACCTTTCAATGCATTTTATTTTTATTTCTGTGTACACCTATCCCCCGATTTACACGTTTTTCTCAGGAACGTATCTACCGTGTAAATCGGGGGATAGGTGTAAGTTCTTAAAAGGTAAAAGCGCCTAATTCTTTAAAACCATTTTAGCTGTTAGTAAAATTATTATTTATTGTTTCATAGTGTGTGTGTGTGTGTGTCTAAACCATAAAAGACTCCCAACAGCTAATGGCTTGTACGATGAGGAGATGTTTTTTTCTTAATTTATCCACCTTATCCCAGTAAATTTTCATATTTGTACTATTTTTCACATTGAAGATAGAGTCTTCTAATTGCCTTGGAAAGAGAAAGACTGAATTATTTAAAACGGATAAAGCGCAAGCAAAGAATAAATCTTCTGGAAGAATCAGTTTCAGAAAAACTACTTTCAAGTGAGAAAGTGTTACTTGTCAAGAGAGTCCGTTGGGTTTTAAGTTAAAGAGGACAGTTTTTATATGACCGCGCAGAAGTTTATTATTCATTAGCAAAGAAATACACACCTATTTCTATAGTTTATCTAAAATACCCATTCGAAGAGTCAAGCATCAGTATCACCATAAAAGGAAGTTCCAAAAATGCAATATAACAGCGGTATGATAGATTAAACTGGCGAAACCGCTGGGAGGGTTCACCACTGATGAGCCAGGCCCTCCCATTAATTTTTTCTATTGCAGTAAGGGCAGTAGAAATTATTTTATTTTTAAAAGAATCATACGCGTCTATAATAATTTCGTATTTTGACACACCTATTTAAAAAGGTGAACAAAACATTCTTTTAGGTTTTTTAGGCTATCTCTATTGTTGTCATATTACAATGTTGCCCAGTATTTAAAAAAAAACTGTTTACAGATTATTATTTTTAGAATAAGAATTTATCCTTTTAACAGAGTCCGTTGATATTTATCAACACCGGGGAGTTGTGATTGCCTTTTAGGAATTTCTCTCCAGACGGCGTCGCCATTGTGGTGCACGCAGCAATTAAAAATTGTGGTGTACGGAGCAATTAAAAAACCCTCTCTAATTAAATAAGTCAATTTTACATAGTTAAAGGAGGAAGTTACTGTTGACGGGGTTTCCATCGCGGGGTGAAAATAGATTTCAATATCTCGTGGAATTTAATGGATTTTAAATCTTTGTTCCGGAGGCAGGAAATGAAGCTGTCCTCCTACCGATGGCCTCACTCTCTCTTAATGTCACTCCTTGTTGAGGATTCTATCTCTAAATTTACACATTCGTTCTTATTTAAAACTTCTCCTCTCTAAAATTTGTAACAATTTATTTTCTTTTTCTGTGAAAAATAGACACTTCGGCCAGTTAGAGTTTTTACATACACACACAAAAGCCTTTATTAGGGACATGCTCCATACAGATTCTCCCAATAGGGTAAGGTAATAATCATCTTGTATTATTTACATAGAAATTGAACTGGCTTTACTCTTCGTCTCAAAGTCATTCAATTGTTGACTGGTCCTTACATAATGATGATCTAAAAATATATAGTAAGCTATTGCCTTAGATTTGTTTGCTTATATTTTTGAAAGCAATACGTAGGGTGAAGTGTTGGTACATTTAATTTGTTGATATAGGGTCTTCCTCTCTGCATCAAGGGCTGTACAATTAATGGGGGAGTTCTTCAGTAATTTACTTGTCACACAGTGTACATATTAAGTTTTTGTTTTCTTATTTTCTCAACGTTTCGACCTAATTTTTTTGTTTTCGTCAATAGAAACAAATAAAAATAAAGCATTTGGCAAGGCATTAAAAATTGGTCTGAGGTTGCAAGGGCGTTCTCACGCGCTGGTTAAAACTCAATATGGAAGACAGATTGCTAGAAGAGCATGTCTTCAGTTCGTCAAGGCATGCATCCAAGCATATGAATGCCGGAAGGTCAACCTCTATCTTCAGAATACTTAATTTTCTGTGAAAAAAAAATAGTACAAAAGTGAATTTGTACTTTGATCAGGTGGATAAATTGAGTGAAAGAGCATTTCCTGATCGTGCAAATAAGAATTTCTGATGGCTTGCGCCATCTATTGGAATCTTTATTAATCACAATTACTACATAAATACTTTACAATTTGATTTAATTTAACTAAATTTGCATACCAACCCTTTGTGCATATTTCAATTGTGTTTATATATTTTTCTCTTTTGTTATAACTAACTTGCATACTAATTATTGTAAATTTATATCAAATGATCGTTCTTTCTTTTCTTTCAATGTTTAGTTTAACTTTAAAGTGCAAGTGTCTCTAGGGGGACATAGCGCTCTAAGTTTAAATAAAATTAAGAAAGGGTGTTTGGCTAATTCTGGTATAATTAAAAAATCAACGATTGGTTGATATTTATCCCGATAGAAATTCTTAGTTGCACGATCAGAAAATGCCATTTTTCTCAATAAAATTTCTGTCAATGTTTCTTTTATATATATATATTTTAAAAATAAGGCCTATTTTGGATTTAAATACGATTATTTATTTACCGATATTTCGATGGATCAATCTTCCATCTTTTACGAGGTGTTTTGCAGTGAAGCACGCAGCAGGTCGCGCGCCCCAGGTGAGCCTCTAGACGTCTTCTAAGCTTATTGGGCTATAAACCATCTAATATATACATTCTAAACAGAGTAAATATAATCAAAATAAAAAAAGTGATATATGTAAATGACTATTGAAAATTAAGAGATATCAAATTAATTAAAGAAAAAGGTGATATATGTAAATGACTAATGAAAATTAAGAGATATCGAATTAATTAAACAAATAAAATATCATAAAAATTGAAATAACTGTGAATTTGTATTTAAATCCAAAATAGGCCTTATTTTTAAAATATAAATGTATTATGGATTGCTCTATATTCAGAATATATATATATATATATATGTATGTCATAATATATACACTTCCAGGAATAATAAAGCAAACCTAGAACCAGCCCAGAGAGAGACGGGATGTAAAATCCGGTCACTTGAGACAGCAGCGACATTCCAAGGGGAGGCAAATGGGGCCCGTCCGTTAACACCTTAGGACTTTTAAGACAGTTGGGGATTGTGTGCGACACGAACGGCCCCCCGGCTCTCTCCCTCTCTCTCTGGTTGCCTGGGTTCCATCTACAAATTGTGGGGTGATTATTTCTCTTTCCCCACCTTATTATATTGTTATATATATGTATATCAAATATTATCTCTACAGAACTTACTATAATGATAAATGTTATTGAATGAAAGATCTTGGCTCATCGGTAGTGAACACTCTCAGCTGTTTCGCTAAATTAATCTAAGGACCACTATACTATTGTATTGGATTGGTTTTCTTATCTACTCTGCATCTATTAAGGATTGGACAGCTTAAAGTTGTTTAGGGAACCTAGGAAGTAATATTTGATGATGTATGTAGAAAGGAAAAACACATTGTCAGATTTTGTTACATTTTTTAAAATCTCATTTATTACAAAACACACGCTATATCCTATGTGGATATTTGCATGTAAATGTTTAATCTATTTTATGTACATAGTTTCAAATATATACAAATTATTTATAGTTTTAGAGAGAGAGTGAAAGTTATTTAAATTTACATTTTAGAGCAATAAATTATACAAGAAATAAAGAGTATTTACATACATATTATCAAAAGTCCAATATATATCTTTAGAATTACAACCACTAAACCAATGTCACAATTATAGAACATTCCATAACAATAACAGTAATAAAAAAAACTATACTAATTAAAACTAGAAATTTCAATACTTAATGTAATTCAGATCAACGGCATTTGAGATAGAGTCTACAGAATTTGTTAAATTTTCTATATTCTTCTTTACTGAATTATTGTTGCATTGTTAATTTTACATTAATTAACGCTAATGCATCAATTTTTGTAGAAGTCCCTTTCTCTCGTTTTCAAAATTGAAGTTCTATATAACACACTAATGATTGTTGTGGGCCATTTTCAAAAAGGAGAT
>CP092876.1:79093673-79135049 GCA_030710605.1 Cordylochernes scorpioides
ATAAAAATAGTTTTGATCAGAGATTTCTTTAATTGAACTAAAGGAATATATAAATAAACATGGTTTGATAAAGTAATGCCTGGCTTAAGGTGTAAGAATAAAAAAATGAAAAACTTATTTACATAATGTACAAAAGCTTTGAACCGGTCATCGGGAAACAACAACAATGAATCTTTATAGAGGAAGCGTGACCTCTGGCGGTCGATTTAACAGAGTATTTGAATCTATGAAATATAACTTCTCAAACAAAACAACATTTTCATATAACATATATATATATATAAAGTTAAGATGATTGGCCACTAAAGGTGATATAACCACGATAGAACTAGTCAACGACTTGAGTACGGTAGGTGTGAACATACACCGCCAATCCATTCCCATCAATACCAGCAGCGGCCTATTACAGCGCTGGTTACACAAATATCTATTTAATATTGATTGATTACCAATCGGAGATCTATAATATTGACTGAGTAAGGTGAGATAAATAAAAACAATACAATCAGAAGGTGTAGTTCAATCCATTATTTCTGACCTTCGCTTTTTCATATTTGTTGAAGAGGATTTTTTCGTCTTTTTCTCTGTTGTAGTTACAGGTTCTTCAAAACTTTATTTTTATATATGGTCGGGTGTCAGTTTCACTTATCTCTTATATATATATGCATATTTCCATCTATATATGTATATAATTATGAATTCAATTGTCATCTATCGATAACATTTAAATTATTAATTTGGCATTAAGATAAGGCACAATTTGGATTATAGATTATAAACACAAGGTAATATGACCAAAATGTTTACCAAACATCACACACTATTTATTTGGATTTGGTCTTATTACCTTGTGTTTAATTTGACAATATGTTTCTTATGAATGCATGATCAAATATTATCTCTTCAGACCTTACCGCAATGATAAAGGTTTTTGAATGAGAGCTCTTGGCTCATTAGTGGTGAATCCTCTAAGCGGTTTCGCCAAATTAATCTCCAGACCGCTCTACTATTGTAATGGATTGATTTTGTTATATACCCTGTATTTTTTATGGAAGACAGCTTAAGGGTGTTTAGGGAACCTATGGACATAAGCTTATAGGTCTGTAGAGGTGTATACATATTACAAGAAATTGCATCGAGTAAGGGACCTCTACAGACCTTACTACAATGATGAAAGTTATTAAAGGAGAGCTCTTTGCTCATCAGTAGTGAACCCTCTCAGCGGTTTTGCCAAATTAATCTCCAGACCGCTCTAGTTTTGTATTGGATTGTTTCTCTAGATTTGTTTAATACTAGAAGTTAGTTTTAAAATGTATATTATTGAACCTTGATAAAAATGAGCGTTCTGTCAATTGTATATATATGACATCAGAATTTAAAACGCTTATGGAGATATGTATCTTTATTTTGAATCTTCTCAAGCTTTCGGGCTTGTCTGCCCTTCTACAGGAGAAACAATATATAACGAAAATATAACGCCGCCTGATACTAAACTACTATGATTCTATGTACATCTAATATATATATACGTATATATACAAGCGTATTTTTGCATATTGTTTTACTTAAGATATGTTTTTATTTGATTAAGGTATTTACATATTTTACTATTGTTTGCTATATACTAAGATTTATCTTATAGGTTTGAGATTCTATTATTTTAAGTTAGAATTATAATGGTTATTGGCTATTACGTATAAGTTACATATATTTTTGCTGATATTGTTAGCTGGCATTAGGATATATTGTTTTATATGTTTCGGGCAAGTCTATTTTTCTATTGATGCTGTTGTGTTTTCTGGATAATAAAGATTCTATGATAAGCCTTTGATATTTGCTGTTTATGTTATTGTAATGTATTATGGGTTCTTCTAATGCGAATGTGTGACCTGTTTCTTTGCAGTGTTGGAAAATTAGGGATCTATTGTCTTGGTTTATTATGTTGCGTTTGTGTTCATATATTCTATTGCTGACTCTCCTTCCTGTCTCCCCCACGTATTTGACTTGGCAGTTATTGCATTCTAAGGAATATATTGCTTCGTTTTTGTTGGTTTTATGATATTAGAATTATTCTTAGTTAATGGATTTTTAATGATAGAGCCTATGTTAGGGGAATTACTGTAATATGTTTGGATGCCGAAGTTTTTTAAGTAGTTGGCTATTGTTATAGATGTTTGTGAAAAATGGTATGTAACATATTGCCCTGTAAATATCAGTGGTTTTGTTAATTGGGTTATTGATTGTTGTATTTTTGTGGAAATGTTTTAATATAAAGGTATTGGGTATCCTGCTTGCTGGAGATTATTTATGATGTTCTGTGTTTCAATCATTTTTGAATTCTGTTGCGAACAATGGGTGTGTATTCTTTTGGTTAGTGTTTTAATTGTGTTTATCTTATGGCTTAATGGGCAATATGAAGTGAAATGTATATAATTTGGTTCGAAACTTGGCTTGTAGTATACGGAGGTTTGCAATCTGTTTTGTGTCCTTGTGATATTAATGTCTAAGAATGGTAGTTTATTGTTATTTTCTACTTCCATTGTAAATTTAATACTAGGGTGGTAGTTATTTAATGAGGTTAATATGTGATTAACTTTGTTAGCTGTACATATACAGAATATGTCGTCTATGTATCTTTTATATATTATTATGTCTGTGGGGAATTGTGTGGTTATCCATTTGTCTATTGTGTTCATAACTATTTCAGCTAACGGGGAAGATAGTGGGCTGCCCATGGGTGATCCTTTTATCTGTTTATACGATTGTGAGTTAAAATTAAAAATGTTTGACTTTAAAGATATATCTATTAATTCTATTATTTTGTTAATGACTGTTTGGTCTAAACTATTTTCTATTAAAAATGATTTAGTATTTTCTAATATTAGTTGGTGAGGGAGACTAGGATAGAGAGCCTCAACATCGAAAGATACTATTAAGTGATGGTTTTCTATATTTGTGTTTAAGATTTCTTGTATGAATGTGGGTATGTTTGCTATTGAGTGAGTGGGTGTTTGTGTTCTAACTAATGGCTGTAAGAATTTGGTTAAAAATTTAGCTATTGGGGCAATGGGGGATAGATAAAAAGCGACTATTGGTCTTAGCGGTATGTTTTGCTTGTGCATCTTTGGTTTTCCGTATATGTGGGCTTCGGAATCGATATTGCTAAGGAATGCTTTGTGTTCATCTTCGGTGATTATTTTGGATTTCTTCAACTTATTGACATTCTTTTTTATATTTGAGTAGAATTGGTTTCTCTCTATATCTGTTAGTGGCGAGAAGGTGGTGCTGTTCTTTAGTATGTCTTCCATTTTGTTTTGGTATTCGGTTTTATCCATTATTATTGTGGTTCCTCCTTTGTCTGCTTGGGTTATGACTATTTCTTTTCTGTTTTTTAAGTTTCTTAGAATATGTTTCTCTCTTGGGTTTCGTAGGGCTGATTTGGTGGATGATTTAATGTTCTGGATACTTTTTGTCTTATGTTTTCTTTTTCTTGGGTGTTCAGTCTCGATATCGCCACTTCTATTCCACTAATTATCTTTATGGGGTCGGGTTTAGCAACTGGTCGATATTTTAAACCTTTAGATAATATGGTTATTTCTTCGTGTGTTAATATGGCCTGTGATATATTGACTACTTTTGGTGTTGTTTCATTTTTTAAGAGGTTCGGTTCTTTATATTTGTTAGCCCAATATTTTAGTTTCTTGTCTTGTCTGTTTTTTACGTTGGTTTTCAGTTTCTTTATTTCTGGGATGATTTCGGTTATTATTCTATGGAATTCGGGTTCTGGGATGTGTTGGGATATTAAGCATATGAGGTCCTTGATAGATTTTGATAGAAATCTGATATTCGAATGACATCCTTCTTTTCTGGCTTTTAGTAGTTTTGCTTGGGTTTCTTTTATGATTTTTTCTGAGAATGGGTTTTTCACTGGATCTTTTATTCGTAGTGATGGGGGGATAAAATTGGCTTCTATGCATATCTTGTTGAAACTCAAATGGCTTTGCCATTTAGCTAGCTGTAAAGATTTCTTGCGGAATACTTTCAAATAATAACTAATATCTTCGGACGTTAAATTCATGGTTTTACAGTGTAACTTTTAGATGAATCGATTTAAATCTCCTATGGATATTTGACATCAAAATTTAAAACGCTTATGGAGATATGTATCTTTATTTTGAATCTTCTCAAGCTTTCGGGCTTGTCTGCCCTTCTACAGGAGAAACAATATATAACGAAAATATAACGCCGCTTGATACTAAACTACTATGATTCTATGTACATCTAATATATATATACGTATATATACAAGCGTATTTTTGCATATTGTTTTACTTAAGATATGTTTTTATTTGATTAAGGTATTTACATATTTTACTATTGTTTGCTATATACTAAGATTTATCTTATAGGTTTGAGATTCTATTATTTTAAGTTAGAATTATAATGGTTATTGGCTATTACGTATAAGTACATATATTATTGCTGATATTGTTAGCTGGCATTAGGATATATTGTTTTATATGTTTCGGGCAAGTCTATTTTTCTATTGATGCTGTTGTGTTTTCTGGATAATAAAGATTCTATGATAAGCCTTTGATATTTGCTGTTTATGTTATTGTAATGTATTATGGGTTCTTCTAATGCGAATGTGTGACCTGTTTCTTTGCAGTGTTGGAAAATTAGGGATCTATTGTCTTGGTTTATTATGTTGCGTTTGTGTTCATATATTCTATTGCTGACTCTCCTTCCATGAACACAAACGCAACATAATAAACCAAGACAATAGATCCCTAATTTTCCAACACTGCAAAGAAACAGGTCACACATTCGCATTAGAAGAACCCATAATACATTACAATAACATAAACAGCAAATATCAAAGGCTTATCATAGAATCTTTATTATCCAGAAAACACAACAGCATCAATAGAAAAATAGACTTGCCCGAAACATATAAAACAATATATCCTAATGCCAGCTAACAATATCAGCAATAATATATGTAACTTATACGTAATAGCCAATAACCATTATAATTCTAACTTAAAATAATAGAATCTCAAACCTATAAGATAAATCTTAGTATATAGCAAACAATAGTAAAATATGTAAATACCTTAATCAAATAAAAACATATCTTAAGTAAAACAATATGCAAAAATACGCTTGTATATATACGTATATATATATTAGATGTACATAGAATCATAGTAGTTTAGTATCAAGCGGCGTTATATTTTCGTTATATATTGTTTCTCCTGTAGAAGGGCAGACAAGCCCGAAAGCTTGAGAAGATTCAAAATAAAGATACATATCTCCATAAGCGTTTTAAATTCTGATGTCAAATATCCATAGGAGATTTAAATCGATTCATCTAAAAGTTACACTGTAAAACCATGAATTTAACGTCCGAAGATATTAGTTATTATTTGAAAGTATTCCGCAAGAAATCTTTACAGCTAGCTAAATGGCAAAGCCATTTGAGTTTCAACAAGATATGCATAGAAGCCAATTTTATCCCCCCATCACTACGAATAAAAGATCCAGTAAAAAACCCATTCTCAGAAAAAATCATAAAAGAAACCCAAGCAAAACTACTAAAAGCCAGAAAAGAAGGATGTCATTCGAATATCAGATTTCTATCAAAATCTATCAAGGACCTCATATGCTTAATATCCCAACACATCCCAGAACCCGAATTCCATAGAATAATAACCGAAATCATCCCAGAAATAAATGAAACTGAAAACCAACGTAAAAAACAGACAAGACAAGAAACTAAAATATTGGGCTAACAAATATAAAGAACCGAACCTCTTAAAAAATGAAACAACACCAAAAGTAGTCAATATATCACAGGCCATATTAACACACGAAGAAATAACCATATTATCTAAAGGTTTAAAATATCGACCAGTTGCTAAACCCGACCCCATAAAGATAATTAGTGGAATAGAAGTGGCGATATCGAGACTGAACACCCAAGAAAAAGAAAACATAAGACAAAAAGTATCCAGAACATTAAATCATCCACCAAATCAGCCCCTACGAAACCCAGGAGAGAAACATATTCTAAGAAACTTAAAAAACAGAAAAGAAATAGTCATAACCCAAGCAGACAAAGGAGGAACCACAATAATAATGGATAAAACCGAATACATAAAACAAAATGGAAGACATACTAAAGAACAGCACCACCTTCTCGCCACTAACAGATATAGAGAGAAACCAATTCTACTCAAATATAAAAAAGAATGTCAATAAGTTGAAGAAATCCAAAATAATCACCGAAGATGAACACAAAGCATTCCTTAGCAATATCGATTCCGAAGCCCACATATACGGAAAACCAAAGATGCACAAGCAAAACATACCGCTAAGACCAATAGTCGCTTTTTATCTATCCCCCATTGCCCCAATAGCTAAATTTTTAACCAAATTCTTACAGCCATTAGTTAGAACACAAACACCCACTCACTCAATAGCAAACATACCCACATTCATACAAGAAATCTTAAACACAAATATAGAAAACCATCACTTAATAGTATCTTTCGATGTTGAGGCTCTCTATCCTAGTCTCCCTCACCAACTAATATTAGAAAAATACTAAATCATTTTTAATAGAAAATAGTTTAGACCAAACAGTCATTAACAAAATAATAGAATTAATAGATATATCTTTAAAGTCAAACATTTTTAATTTTAACTCACAATCGTATAAACAGATAAAAGGATCACCCATGGGCAGCCCACTATCTTCCCCGTTAGCTGAAATAGTTATGAACACAATAGACAAATGGATAACCACACAATTCCCCACAGACATAATAATATATAAAAGATACATAGACGACATATTCTGTATATGTACAGCTAACAAAGTTAATCACATATTAACCTCATTAAATAACTACCACCCTAGTATTAAATTTACAATGGAAGTAGAAAATAACAATAAACTACCATTCTTAGACATTAATATCACAAGGACACAAAACAGATTGCAAACCTCCGTATACTACAAGCCAAGTTTCGAACCAAATTATATACATTTCACTTCATATTGCCCATTAAGCCATAAGATAAACACAATTAAAACACTAACCAAAAGAATACACACCCATTGTTCGCAACAGAATTCAAAAATGATTGAAACACAGAACATCATAAATAATCTCCAGCAAGCAGGATACCCAATTACCTTTATATTAAAACATTTCCACAAAAATACAACAATCAATAACCCAATTAACAAAACCACTGATATTTACAGGGCAATATGTTACATTCCATTTTCACAAACATCTATAACAATAGCCAACTACTTAAAAAACTTCGGCATCCAAACATATTACAGTAATTCCCCTAACATAGGCTCTATCATTAAAAATCCATTAACTAAGAATAATTCTAATATCATAAAACCAACAAAAACGAAGCAATATATTCCTTAGAATGCAATAACTGCCAAGTCAAATACGTGGGGGAGACAGGAAGGAGAGTCAGCAATAGAATATATGAACACAAACGCAACATAATAAACCAAGACAATAGATCCCTAATTTTCCAACACTGCAAAGAAACAGGTCACACATTCGCATTAGAAGAACCCATAATACATTACAATAACATAAACAGCAAATATCAAAGGCTTATCATAGAATCTTTATTATCCAGAAAACACAACAGCATCAATAGAAAAATAGACTTGCCCGAAACATATAAAACAATATATCCAAAGCCAGCTAACAATATCAGCAATAATATATGTAACTTATACGTAATAGCCAATAACCATTATAATTCTAACTTAAAATAATAGAATCTCAAACCTATAAGATAAATCTTAGTATATAGCAAACAATAGTAAAATATGTAAATACCTTAATCAAATAAAAACATATCTTAAGTAAAACAATATGCAAAAATACGCTTGTATATATACGTATATATATATTAGATGTACATAGAATCATAGTAGTTTAGTATCAAGCGGCGTTATATTTTCGTTATATATTGTTTCTCCTGTAGAAGGGCAGACAAGCCCGAAAGCTTGAGAAGATTCAAAATAAAGATACATATCTCCATAAGCGTTTTAAATTCTGATGTCAAATATCCATAGGAGATTTAAATTGTATATATATATTGAGCAATCCATAATTAAAATTATATTTTAAAAAAGATGCATATTTTGGATTTATAATTATTTTATTGTTCCAATATTTCGAGGGGCAACTCGCCTCTCTTTGTCGAGGATGTTTGTGTTTTTTTACTAAAACATGCAGCACGCGTACACCACTCTCATGTGTGATTTAACTCTTGTATTCAGTATATATACAGCAAATAATTATATTTAATATTATAGATTATTATTTTATCTATGAAAGAGAGAGAGAGAGATTTATATACAACAGTGTAATTGTAAATAATTGGTAAATAATTGTGTGTATATACATATTAATTCTAAATTAATGATAAAATTTTGAAAGTTATATTTAAAAGTATTATAAAACAATAAAATAATTATAAATCCAATATATGCATCTTTTTCAAATATAATTTTAATTATGGAGAGATTGCTCAATCTTCAATATATATAATATTGGTATATAAACACAATATTTTAATGAAATATACATCTTTTTATCTCTCTTTGCGACTTGTAGATTTTGGAAGATGTAGGCACTCTTCTAACGATATATTAGTTTGAAGTCTCGAGATAATTTTCAACCAGCAGGTATCATCCACCATGCACGTATATTTTCACAATATTGTAATACAGTAGAACCTCCCTGTAAAGGACACCTAGTTGCATACCCAAAGTGTCCTTTAGAGAGAAGTGTCCTCTTACCGGAGAGTTGCAAAAGAGTAAAAATGATAGTTTTGCAAATGAAAACTTTCCTTTATAGAGAGGTGTCCTCTCATGAAAGTTCTACTGTATATATTTACACCCATACCTCGCTTTGCGTCGGGGTTACGTTCCAAAAAAAAAACCCGACGCAAATTGAAACGCGCAAAGTGAAAATATGTGAAGGCGCAATCAAAAACAAAGGTGTTACCATATTTTAGGGAAAAAATAAAAATAAAGACTCGAATCCAAAACAACGCAACTTCGAAAATCTAACGACGCACGGTGAATATCAGTAAAAATTAAGCAGCTACGCAGCTTCGAAAAAACGCAAAACGAAACGACGCAAAGCGAGGTATTGGTGTATCTCAATATATAATGAATATTTGAAATATCTAAAAATATTAATTTGATTAAAAATAGTAATTATTATTAATATAATATTATGATACACCTGTTGAAGGACTGAAAAGTCTGAAAGCTTGAAAATAAAAAGGTTCGCACAAGAAACTTAGCCCTGGAAGGTTTATTTGATTATATTTTGGAAGTGTTTTCCAGCATTAGTAAGACGCAGCATCCATTTTAAATAAGACCATACATACATACATACATTATGGTTCACATTTTGCAAACATCCAATAGTGAGCCTCCAACTGTAGGTATAATATAAGCGCAAGTGCAGACTCCAGCCACATCTGAGTTTACAGCTTTCCTTTGTTTAGTATTCAGCTGTGTCAGCCACTGCTGTATTTGACAACTGAAGCTCTACACCAGCTTAGACCGCTGTCAATTTTAGCTAACTTGATGAACACCAAACTGATTAAAAGTTGCATGCTCATTTATTTTTGCATATTGTTGAAGATTTGAGAGTACAATGTCAAATGAACAGTTCCATTTTAAGCCAAATGGTTTCCAGTAAAGAAGAATATAGAAAATTTAACAAATTCTGCAGACTCTATTTCAACTGACATCGACTTAAATTACATTGATGAATTGAAAATTCTAGTTTCAATTAGTATAGTTTTTTTCATTTTAAAATAATCTATATTTATGAAAATTGGAAACTATTATAGAAGCGTATGATTCTTTTTAAAATTAAACAATTTCTACTTCCCTTACTGCAATGGAAAAAATTTATGGGAGGGCCTGGCTCGTCAGGGGTGAACCCTCCCAGCGGTTTCGCCAGTTTAATCTACTAACCGCTGTTATATTGCATTTTTTATCTTCCTTTTATATTGATAATGATGCTAGACTATTGGAATGGATATTTTAGATGAACTATGGACATAAGCTTTGAGGACAGCAGAATTACATTCAATTATAAATATATAATATGCTTTGAGCAATCGCTCTTCTGCAAACATCAAATCCTTTCATACCTCATCAAAAAAGGTTAGAAATAGTCAATATTTCACCTTGAAATAAATTTTGATTTTTCATTGAAAAGAAACTCATGCGGTGAAACTTCAAGTGTCGTTTTATAAACATCAAATTGTCATCAAATTAGGATCCACCACTGATGAGCCAGACCCTCCCATGAATTTTTCCATTGCATTAAGGGCAGTAGAAATTGTTTAATTTTTAAAAGATTCATACACGTCTATAATAGTTTCGAATTTCCATAACAGATGGCACGCTAATGCATCATAATCTATATTTATACCATTAATTCCAATATATTCAATGGTTCCATATCAAGATTATAAGTCAGAAGAGAAAGAGTAATCTTAAAACAATTTTATTTTAACACGAAAGTATATTTTATTATGATGCATTAGCGCGCCATCTGTTATCAATATTGGAAACTATTATAGACACGTATGATTCTTTTTAAAAATAAACAATTTCTACTGTCCTTACTGCAATGGAAAAATTAATGGGAGTACCTGCCTTTGACAGATATAACTACGCTAATGAGGTAAAAAAAATTCTCAGTAACGTAGTTATACCTGTCAAAGGACTGTTGAGCCAGAAAACTGTATTGCCGTTATATGTAAAAAGAAACGTTTCCCTCAGCGAATTGTCTTTTATTTATAATTTTACCGGAAGGATTATATTAACAACAATTTCCATTGCAGTAAGGGCAGTAGAAATTGTTTATTTTTTAAAAAGAATCATACGCGTCTATAATAGTTTACAATACGAAATAATTTACCAATATCGCCAACTACAACTGAGATATCTAAACAAACTATTTTCAAATAAAACGCTTACGTGGAATAACATGATTGACGAAGATTTCACGGAGTAGACCACGACACACAGAATATTCCGTGACAATATATACATGGCGTCACCGCTGCAAATTTTGGTGGAGAATCGCCAACGGGTCTCCAGTAAATCTCGCACATTTCTCACGCAAGAAGAGTGATTGGTATTTCTGTATGTTTTCAGATTGCAGTTTTGGTTCTCTAATCTACAATGGGTTATCAAAGGTCTAGTGTATTGATGAGTAGGTGTAGAAGTAAGAAAGAAGATTGTGTGTATTAATTCAATCACTCACCCCTCCACCACCTAACTATATATATTTAGATCAATCCATACCTCGGCAAGGTCACTTGGCGCTTTGCCTAATTTGTCCTCAATCGCTTGCTCACACACAGGAGAATACGTCGGTTCTCTAGCGAGGCTGACTGTCGTGGAGCTATAGAATACTTTCAAGGTTCTCTCATTGATTTACCATTGCAAAAAGGACAGTAGAATATATTTTCTTTTTAAACAGAATCATACGCGTCAAAAATAATTTCAATTTCTTATAAGAGATTTGGATTAGGAAGGCGAAGACTAAAACGTGGCTGATTCCACACTCGTCTTTTCAGTGATACGTTAAACTATGCACGGTGGATTCTATGGCCACTGAACATGTGTCGGACTTAGAGACTGTTGAGCTCTGCGCTGCCTGGAGTATAAGACGTCATCTATGCTTCTTTCCTGTGGTGAATCTGTATATGTTTGCGCCATCTATCGGGATGAATATCAACTATTCGTTTATTTTTAATTATTCCAGGATTGGTCAAGTAGCCATTCTTGAAAGGCATCGCCTTATCGTGCAACTGATACGTTGCACGATACGGAGATGCCTTTTTTTAATGGCTACGATTTACCAATTATTGAGCATATCAATAAACATAGAGGAGGCTAGATAATGTAGGGGGAACAGCTTTGCCGTGTAATACTGGAGACACAGTTAGAATGCCTAGTTCCTTGACACCTGCATATGAAACTACACTCATGAACAAAACTTAAGGAAATAGAAAGCCTTTAATCTCACTGGTCATCTCTTTTTTTTTTTTAAGGAGACAGAGGCAGTTTTGTTCACACTTGGTTATCTCGTATGTATTCAATAATGTATCAAATATCTTTCAGAGTCCCGATATACATGCTAAAAGGTATAACTTCCTTAAGTTTTGTCCATGAGTGTATCTTTCAGAGTTATTATCTGAATCCTGGTATACATGCTAAAAGGTACAACTTCCTTTAGTTTTGTCCATGAGTGTATCTCTCAGAGTTATTGTCTGAATCCCGATATACATGCTAAAAGGTACAACTTCCTTAAGTTTTATCCATGAGTGTAAGACACGATAGAAGTTCAGGACTGTACTGTAATACTGGAGATACAGTTATAATGCCTAGTTCCTTGACACCCACACCTGACACAAAGTCCGAGCTGACGTGTGGTCCACCGCAGGACTACCACGTGGAGGAAGGTGCCGTGGTGATGGACCGCCACCAGGACTGGCAGCTGGTGACGGGGTCCCGCAACGGCTCCCACACCGTGCTGCAGTTCCGCCGCAAGCTGGACACCTGCGACCCCCACGATGTCCCCATCACGGTAGGACTCGACCTTTCCTTGTCATCCCACACATCTCAGCACACAGGAGACAGCTTCTTACAATACAATCCCTTGATATACACTCATTGGACAACACTTGAGCAAGTTGCAAATCTTTTATGTCGCCAGTTGTCTACCTTTTTAAGGAGACAGAGGTACTGCTGATCACACTTGATTATCTCATGCTTCTTCAATAAAGGTCACTGTAATATCTTTCAGAGTTATTGTCTGAATCCCGATATACATGCTAAAAGGTACAACTTCCTTAAGTTTTGTCCATGAGTGTATCTTTCAGAGTTATTGTCTGAATCCCGATATACATGCTAAAAGGTACAACTTCCTTAAGTTTTGTCCATGAGTGTATCTTTCAGAGTTATTGTCTGAATCCCGATATACATGCTAAAAGGTACAACTTCCTTAAGTTTTGTCCATGAGTGTATCTTTCAGAGTTATTGTCTGAATCCCGATATACATGCTAAAAGGTACAACTTCCTTAAGTTTTGTCCATGAGTGTATCTTTAAGAGTTATTGTCTGAATCCCGATATACATGCTAAAAGGTACAACTTCCTTAAGTTTTGTGTCCACACGTGTTTATATATATATGTGTGAAAAAACAATTAAAAATATAAAAAAGGTCCTGTGCTGATATTTGGTCAACCCAATTTCTTGATAAATAAAGAAAAGTCAACCAAGAACGCGTTTCGGGCTGTTGGCCCTAGTCGGGTTGGCCAAATGTCACGTAACAAGTTAAATAAACGTTAAGTTTATTTTTGTTCCACTAGATGGCGCTCTGCCATCTAGAAATTCTCATGTGAGCCTGATTAGGATATGCCATTTTTATTTTTAATATATATATGTGTGTGTATAAGGACCCAAACCATAAGGAAGTTGTACCTTTAAGCATGTATATCGGGATTCAGACAATAACTCTGAAAAATACACTCATGGACAATACTTAAGGAAGTTGTACCTTTAAGCATGCATATCGGGATTCAGACAATAACTCTGAAATATACACTCATGGACAAAACTTAAGTAAGTTGTACCTATTAGCATGTATATCGGGATTCAGACAATAACTCTGAAAGATACACTCATGGACAAAACTTAAGGAAGTTGTACCTTTTAGCATGTATATCGGGATTCAGACAAATAACTCTGAAAGATATTACAATGACCTTTATTGAAGACTCACGAGATAACAAAGTGTAAACAGTAGTACCTCTGTCTATATAAAGAAAAGTAGCGTGTCGAAATAGTTGCAATTCCCGGCGATAGAGGGCAGCACTAATGTGTTATAAAGTGTAGGTATTCCGGAGACCATTCCATTTACGGGAACAGAAGGAGGTCGACGTTCTAATGAGCTCTTCCTTATTGGGGGTCACTGATCACTCTCTCTCTCACTTCAAGTATTGCTTAACGATTTCCTACTCGGTAACTTCGTCGGAGTTTTGTTGTTGAAACGGCTTCAAAATGTCCATTTTGCTGAGAAAGAATTGAGAGGACTTTTCTTATATAGTTCTGAAGATCATTTGTGGGTTGGAAGTTGGTTCAGAGAAAATATACAGCCACGTCAAACAATGATTTATTTAACTCCTGTCATTTCAGTGATCTGTTGTCACTCTCTTCTGGGGAATGGTTTTGTGTATATGCACCTATCTCCCGATTTACACGGTACTTGTTTTACACGTTTTCGCTTTTACACGGTTTTCCAAATAAGTTTTTTTTTTATCGCACTATACTAAATGCTACTGTGATTGAACACATGCGCTGTGTACACATCTCACGAGGAATCCCGAGCTTATGTGCTAACTACATATTTTAACCTGTCAATGCATTTTATTTTTATTTCTGTGTACACCTATCCCCCGATTTACAAGTTTTTCTCAGGAACGTATCTACCGTGTAAATCGGGGGATAGGTGTATAAGTAAAACTAGGTTTCAATATAACCATTCCCCTGAGAAGAGTGACACAAGTCACTGTGATGTCAGGAGTTAAATAAATCATTGGTTGATGTGGCTGCATTTTCTCTGTATCTTATATAGATTAGAATTTTAGCGTCGCATTGAAGGTGCTTCACGTTTAGAAGCGAGACAATGTCACAACTGAGAATTATCTGCAAAATGAAATTTTCTTGTAAATTTGCAATGTGCTCTTTTGAAGAGCTATTCTCGCAGATTAGATATGTGATCATAATCTAGGGCACAGCTCGAAATAACCGATATATTATAGAATTCGCCTAAGAGATTTGAGCTGACGAAGAGGCAAAGTCAATTTCTCGTCAAAAAAGATGAAAAATTGGCATTTGAGCAAGAAAACAAGCTAAAAGAAACCCTATCTCTCTCTCTCGTTTAAGTATAAACACACACACACACAAGCAAATACTAGTGTCTATAAAAAAATCAAAGTCAAATCGTTAAAAATTTCAAACATTCGACAAATTCTTTTGTCAAATCGAAATTTTATCATCTCAAAACTGTTTTTTTTACCGATTGTTTTACTATATTGTTACATCTTGAGATGTAGATGGCTTTTGTTTAGCGGTTTCCATTGTACCGTATAATAAACCAGAACGAGTTCTCATTAAAAATCTAACGCTTTATTTTGGTAAGGTTACAAAAAGAAGAATGAAGAACGCCGTGGCTGCACAATGTTAACAAAGAATAAACAAATCGATTTGTTTAATAAGTTAAATTATTAATGAAAATATTTAAATGAGTCCGGCTGTGACAATATTGACTTCTGGTTATGATTTAATCAGTTCTTTTCCATAGTGATCCTATATGGGTTGGAGAGAGATCTGTCAGTTCAATCCACGAGCATTTCTGTTTATTGTAAAACGAAAATTGCAATTATACCGCGAATGTTTCTTTTAAACAAAAATCGAAATTTATTTTAAAGAGAAATAACGATTATTTCTAACTTTAAGGATGAAGTATGATAGGATGAATTGTGAAGAGTAATGACAAACGGAAAAATAAAAGTGTCCAGGGATGGGAATCGAACCCACAGTGTTCCGCTTACCGGGCAGATGCCATGTTCGATTCCCATCCCTGGACACTTTTATTTTTCCGTTTGTCATTACTCTTCACAATTCATCCTATCATACTTCATCCTTAAAGTTAGAAATAATCGTTATTTCTCTTTAAAATAAATTTCGATTTTTGTTTAAAAGAAACATTCGCGGTATAATTGCAATTTTCGCTTTACAATGATCAGCCGCGTTATATTGTATTTTAAATTTCTGTTTATAATTCTGAATAATCTCAAACTTGAGCAGAGCTTGTACTGTAAATTAAGCATTGTTATTCTATCTAGACCATGTCTGCTATGTCGAGCTTATGGCTTGTCCTTACAGCTCAGTACGCCCATCTATCATTGGCCTCTCTAGTACATATACAAGGTAAAATAATGACTTATGGAGCCTTTTTTAACTAATACGCACTCTTACATGACACTTTATGATATATAAATAAAATATTTTATGAAAAAATAGTACAAATGGGAAATTTTACTGGGATAAGGTGAATAAATTAAGAAAAAAGGCATCTCCTTATCGTGCAACTGAAAGTTGCTGATGTTGGAAAAAAAAAGAAGGACAATGTTTTAAAATAATAAATCGATTATTTTAAAATACTTTTAGGCTGACAATACTGTAATATAAAAAGAAGAGAGAACTAGTGATATTTTTGTTTACATAATTAGTGAGCTAATTGTTAAATGTTTTCTACACCGCGCGCCCTGACAGAGAAACACTCCCCGATGAACTCTCCTATGGAAACAGGAAAATTCTGTACGATTTCCTCGGCGATGCAATTGAGCACGTTGGGGACAAAAAACCCCTTTATAAGCACGGGCCTTTCCGAACTCAGGGCGGCCTTGAACATTTGACATTGTCCAGACGTCCCCTCAGAGAAGGCTCATGTCTGATGTAAACATACATATATATATTAGTATTTTTTTTCTGTAACTTTAAATTTGACACTATATAATATTATATGAACGATTAATAAATCAGTTTCAATCTTTATTTCTTTGAATATAATAAATTTAAAATAATTTCTAAAAAGGTAAAATCGCCTAATTCTTTAAAACCATTTCAGCTGTAAGTAAAATTATTATTTCATCTTCTGAACCATAAAAGACTCCCAACAGCTGATGGCTTGCGTGATAAGGAGATGCCTTTTTCTTAATTTATTCACCTTATCTCAGTAAAATTTCACATTTGTACTATTTTTTCACATTGAAGGTAGAGTCTTCAAATTACCTTGGAAAGAGAAAGATGGAATTATTTAAAACGGATAAGGCGCGACTAAATCTTCAGGAAGAATCAGTTTCAAAAAACTACTTTTCAAGTGAGAAAGTGTCTCTTGTCAAGAAAGTCCGTTGGGTTTTAAGTTAAAGAGGACAGTTTTTATATGAAACACGTAGAAGTTTTTATTCATTAACAAAGAAATACACACATATTTCTATATTAAAAAATAGTACAAATGTGATATTGTACTGGGATAAGGTGCATAAATTAAGAAAAAGGCATCTCCTTATCGTGCAACTAAAAGTTGCTGATGGCTTGCGCCATCTATCGGAATAAATATCAACTATTCTCGTTGATTTTTAATTTTAATTAATAACCACGCGTCCGTGGTTAGCTTTTCTTGATTAAAAAAGAATGGGTATTTGGCCAATTCTGGAATAATTAAAAATCAACGAAAATAGTTTATATTTATTCCGATAGATGGCGCAAGCCATCAGCAACTTTTAGTTGCACGATAAGGAGATGCCTTTTTCTTAACATATTTCTATAGTTTATCTAAAATACCCATTCCAGGATTCTAGCATCAGTATCACTATAAAAGGAAGATCGAAAAATGCAATAACAGCGGTATGGTAGATTAAACTGGCGAAACCGCTGGGAGGGAGAGAATGAACCAGGCCCTCCCATTAATTTTCCATTGCAGTAAGGGCAGTAGAAATTGTTTTATTATTTAAAGAATCATACGCGTCTATAATAATTTCGTATTTTGACACACCTATTTAAAAAGGTGAACAAAACATTCTTTTAGGTTTTTTAGGCTATCTCTATTGTTGGTATATTACAATGTTGCCCAGTATTAAAAAAACTGTTCACAGATTATTATTTTTAGAATAAGAATTTATCCTTTTAACAGAGTCCGTTGAAATTTGTCAACACCGGGGAGTTGTGATTGCCTTTTAGGAATTTCTCTCCAGACGGCGTCATTGTGGTGCACACAGCAATTAAAAATTGTGGTGTACGGAGCAATTAAAAACCCTCTCTAATTAAATAAGTCAATTTTACAGAGTTGAAGGAGGAAGTTACTGTTGACGGGGTTTCCATCGCGGGGTGAAAATAGATTTCAATATCTCGTGGAATTTAATGGATTTTTAATCTTTGTTCCGGAGGCAGGAAATGAAGCTGTCTCCCACCGATGGCCACACTCTCTCTTAATGTCACTCCTTGTAGAGGATTCTATCTCTAAATTTACACATTCATTCTTTTTAAAACTTCTCCTCTCTAAAATTTGTAACAATTTATTTTCTTTTTCTGTGAAAAATAGACACTTTGCCAGTTAGAGTTTTATTTTTTATTTTCACAGACACACACACACACAAAAGCCTTTATTAGAGACTTGCCCCATACAGATTCTCCCAATTGGGTAAGGTAATAATCATCTTGTGTTATTTACATAGGTAGTGAAATATAAATTCAACTGGCTTTACTCTTCATCTCAAAGTCATTCACTTGTTGACTGGTCCTTACATAATGATGATCTAAAAAATTTATAGTAAGCCTTAGATTTGTTTGCTGATATTTTTGAAAGCAATACGTAGGGTGAAATGTTGGTACATTTAATTTGTTTATATAGGGTCTTCCTCCCTGCATCAAGGGCTGTACAATTAATGGGGGAGTTATTCAGTAATTTACTTGTCACACAGTGTACATATTAAGTTTTTGTTTTCTTATTTTCTCAACGTTTCGACCTAATTTTTTTGTTTTCGTCAATAGAAACAAATAAAAATAAAGCATTTGGCAAGGCATCAAAAATTGTTCTGAGGTTGCAAGGGCGTTCTCTCGCGCTGGTTAAAACTCAATATGGAAGACAGATTGCTAGAAGAGCATGTCTTCAGTTCGTCAAGGCATGCATCCAAGCATATGAATGCCGGAAAGTCAACCTCTATCTTCAGAATACTTAATTTTCTGTGAAGAAAAATAGTACAAAAGTGAATTTGTAGTTGGATCAGGTGGATAAATTGAGTGAAAGAGCATTTCCTGATCGTGCAAATAAGAATTTCTGATGGCTTGCGCCATCTATTGGAATCTTTATTAATCACAATTACTACACAAATACTTTACAATTTGATTTCATTTAACTAAATTTGCATACCAACCCTTTGTAAATATTTCAATTGTGTTTATATATTTTTCTCTTTTGTTATAACTAACTTGCATACTAATTCTTGTAAATATACACTGTGTGACATTGAAAATGGAACACCAAGAAATAGTGGCCAGAAAATTATGCAAATTTCAGGGTAGACGCGCCTAACCGAGTTATGCAAATTTCAGGGTAGACGCGCCTAACCGAGTTATGCAAATGATGTAAAATGCGCAGCCCTCGTGCGCACATGGAGTAAGATATAAGGGAAGGAACTTGCAGAAAGGACAGTATTCGTGTCGTTATTTCTTCAAGGAAAATCATTGTAGAAATTTTGTTCTTGTGTCAAAAGACACGTGTAATAACAGAGAATGCCAGGTCATTGTAAACGGAGGCAGTTCAAGCAGACAGACGCTTTTACGAGGGGCATGGTGATCGGACTGAAAAGGGCAGGTTGGTCCATACGTCAAATCACAGCTGATACACACCTTGGTGCGTCCACGGTGCACCGACTGTGGAGAAGATGGTTGGAACAAGGAAATGTGGCAATTTATAGGAATGTCGGTGCAACCAGAGTGACGTCAGCACGTGTGGATCGGCGTATCCTTCGACAAGCAGTGGCGGCCCCACAAGCCACTTGTACCGCCATCCTGCAACATGTGCAAGACACCCTAGATCATTCCATCTCGACCAGAACCATTTCCCGTCGATTGGTTGCTAATGGCTTGCACTCATGCCGTCCGCTAAGAAGACTGCCATTGACCCCACCGAATAGGCGCCAACGTTTGGAATGGTGCCGGGGCTAGATCGACGTGGATGACGGAATGGCACAGGGTCGTGTTCTCAGATGAGTCGCGTTTCTGCTTGTCCAGTGATAGTCGCCGTGTACGCGTGTGGCGTCGACGTGGCGTTGTGGAACGCCCCACCGTGCGACAACGTGGAATCATGGTTTGGGGCGCAATCGCGTATGATTCCAGGTCACCTTTACTTCGTATTCAGGGCACTATGACGGCCCAACGATACGTTGATGATGTGCTGCGACCGGTGACACTCCCCTACCTTCAGGGGGTACCCAATGCCCTTTATCAGCAGGATAACGCCCGACCGCACACTGCTCGCATTAGCCAACAAGCTCTGCAAGATGTACAGATGTTTCCCTGGCCACCGTACTCTCCTGATCTCTCACCAATCGAGCACGTCTGGGACATCATTGGACGCCGTTTGCATGCCTTGCCACAGCCGCGTTCAGAAGACAAACTGTGGCAAATGGTTGAGAGGGAATGGAGAGCCATCCCTCAGGACGCCATCCGTACTCTGATTGACTCTCTACCTAGACGTGTTGCTGCGTGCATCGCCGTCCGCGGTGGTCCTACTTGCTACTAAGCCGACGCCGTTCTCGCTCTGTATTATGATTATCATTTTGAAATAAATATCACTTATTGTTCGTCCCTGTCTCTCTCTGTCTGCCGAGTTTCATCACTTTCTGGCCACTATTTCTTGGTGTTCCATTTTCAATGTCACGCAGTGTATATCAAATGATATTTCTTTATTTTCTTTCAATGTTTTGTTTTACCTCTAAAGTGCAAGTGTCCCTAGGAGGACATAGCTCTCTAAGTCGAAATAAAATAAAATTAAGAAAGGGTATTTGGCTAATTCTGGTATAATTAAAAAATCAACGATGAGTTGGTATTTATCCCGATAGAAATTCTTAGTTGCACGATCAGAAAATGCCATTTTTTCTCAATAAAATTTCTGTCAATGTTTCTTTTTATATATATATGTCATAATATGAAGTTAACGAAAAATTGCGCTACAAATATTAAAAGAATGAAAATAAAACCTTTCGCAAAGGCGTGAAATATAATAATAATAAAAAAATAAACTCTTTGCGAAAGGTTTTATTTTCATTCTTTTAATATGTCATAATATATACTCTTCCAGGAATAATAAAGCAAACCTAGAACCAGCCCAGAGAGAGACGGGATGTAAAATCCGGTCACTTGAGACAGCAGCGACATTCCAAGGGGCGGCAAATGGGGCCCGTCCGTTAACACCTTGGGACTTTTAAGACAGTTGGGGATTGTGTGCGACACGAACGGCCGCCCGGCTGTGCCGGTCCCTCTCTCTCTCTCTCTCTCTGGTTGCCTGGGTTCCTTCTACAAATTGTGGTGTGATTATTTCTCTTTCCCCACCTTATTATATTGTTATATATATATATATATATATATATATATATATATATATATATATATATATATATATGTATATCAAATATTATCTCTACAGACCTTACTATAATGATAAATGTTATTGAATGAAAGATCTTGGCTCATCGGTAGTGAACCCTCTCAGCTGTTTCGCTAAATTAATCTAAGGACCGCTCTACTATTGTAATGGATTGGTTTTCTTATCTACTCTGCATCTATTAGGGATTGGACAGCTTAAGGGTGTTTAGGGAACCTATGGAGTAATATTCTATATACAAGTATCAGAGTCATCAATTCTGTCATCGTTTGCTTTTCTGAATGTATTTAAATAATGGATTTCATATTTTTTATTAATTTTTGTTCTGGCCTTTATTTGTTTAAATCTCTTTTTAAAAATCGTTTAAAATGCAGTCGCAATCATTAGCGAACACATGTTTGCCTAATATTTCCATATGATATTTTATTTTTTTTACAGAAAAATATTTACATGCCAGTATTTTGGATTAATTTTTTTTATAAACCTATTTTTTTTTTATTCTTACTGAGAAGATGGACATCGCAGTCAGGATTCTTTACAGTCACTCAACTCAGGCATTTTCAAAGATTAATGGGGGTTTGGTGGAAAAGCTGCAGTCTATTTAAACTATATTAATTTTGAAACTACTAAATGGATAGCAAAAAATAATTAAATCAAATACCTAAACACTAATATAATACAAAATTTGCCATTATACACTTTTTTCCTGTAGTTTATGTGTTTCTTCTGTATTGCTATTCTATGGCACTTCTACTATTTATTATTGATGTACTTTCAGTATGAAGGATACTTCACTCGGGGGATTTCTCGGGCGAAGCCGGGTCATTCTTCTAGTTTGATTATATATGTAGAAAGGAAAAACACATTGTCAGATTATTGTTGCATTTAAAAAAAAATATTACAAAACACACGCTCTATCCTATTTGGATATTTGCGTGTAAATGTTTAATCTAATTTATGTACATTGATTTTAAATATATATATATATAAATTATTTATAGTTTTAGAGATAGAGTGAAAGTTATTTAAATTTACATTTTAGAGCAATAAATTATACAAGAAACAAAGATTATTTACATACATATTATCAAAAGTCCAATATATCTTTAGAATTACAACCACTAAACCAATGGCACAAATATAGAACATTCCAAAAATATATTAACAGCAATAAAAAAACTATACTAATTAAAACTAGAAATTTCAATTCTTAATGTAATTCAGGTCCACGGCATTTGAGATAGAGTCTACAGAACTTGTTAAATTTTATATATTCTTCTTTACTGAATTATTGTTGCATTGTTAATTGTTACATCGATTAACGCTAATGCATCAATTTTTGTAGAGGTCCCTTTCTCTCGTTTTAAATTATAAAATTGAAGTTTCTCTAACACACTAATCATTTCTGTGGGCCATTCCAAAAGGGAGATAATATACACCCATACCTCGCTTTGCGTCGGGGTTACGTTCCAAAAAAACACGACGCAAAGTGAAAATATGTGAAAGCGCAATCAAAAACAAAAGTGTTGCCATATTTTAGGGAAAAATAAAATAAAAAAATAATAATAAAGACTCGAATCCAAAACAACGCAACTTCGAAAATCAGTAGAAATTAAGCAGCGACGCAACTTCGAAAAAAAAACGCAAAGCGAGGTATTGGTGTATCATTTTCAAAACTTCGAATAGATCGAAAAGTGAGATTTAGACGTGAGAGTTGAATATCGTGTTAAATATCTTATGTTCCCTAGTCCATTTAATTTACATATACTCTGTAGAACGGCGTTTGACAATTTTACAGCAAATGTTTCTTTTGAACGAATTTATCATTACTCTTCACAATTCACTCTTTCATACTTTTTTTTTCATCCCTAAGGATATAAATAGTTATTTCTCCTTAAAAATAAATTACGATTTTTCCTTCAAAAGAAACATTTACAGTAAAATTGTCAAACGCCGTTCTACAATCATCTGTATTATAAATTTACATATACTATCTGTGAATAACCAGCCAATCCGAGCACAATGTGGGTGATGATTCCTTCCTGCCACATGTTGTCAAGGCCATGGTGGCTGTCCATTGTGCTGCACCAAGTCTTTGACAATATTTGATCCCATTCTTCCTAGAGTGACCTAGGTTTATCAGAAGGTCATAGGAATCCTGTTGAAGTGATCTAAAATTGTCTCAAAGGACATCACGACACTAGCCCTAGCTTTGTCTCTTCTTTCTTATCTCCACACTGGGTAAAGTAGAATGCGTCTGCCTTTGTCATCAAGATTGGGAGCACTACTCAGTGGCAGGCCGACTTAGCTCCAAAAGAAATGGCCGCCTCTGACATGAGAAACAAACACCATGTGTAACAGCTCCTAACATGGAGTACAAACGCTGCTCATCCTGTATCCCTGGATTAGGAGCCCTTACAGGGTACTATCAGCCGGGCCAGCTGTGCCCAGGTTTTTTAGTGAGTTTGTTACTGCTCCCCCTCCTCCTTTTTCATCCGGGCTTGGGACCGGCAAGGGCAGAGTTCCTAGCTTGGTGTGTTATACATTCAAATATGAACCTCTATTTAATTCTCAAGATTTTTAAAAAACGTATATCGATTAAATCTGAATTTATAGAACGATGATATGGTATGATTTCGCAAATAAGAAAAATATAAATTAATTAATTTTTTTCAATACCAAATGCTATTATGATGTACTAGAGCGCTATCTGTTATCAAATTATAAAACTATTTTAGAGGCGTAATATTCTTTTTAAAATAAAACAATTTCTACTGTCCTTACTGCGATGGAAAAATTAAAGGGAGGGCCTGGCTCATCAGTGGTGAACCCTCCCAGCGGTTTCGCCAGTTTAATGGCGAATAAATAAAAATAAATGATGATTAAACTGGCGAAACCGCTGGGAGGGTTCACCACTGATGAGCCAGGCCCTCCCTTTAATTTTTCCATCGCAGTAAGGACAGTAGAAATTGTTTTATTTTAAAAAGAATATTACGCCTCTAAAATAATTTTATAAAATGCTATTATGGTGCACGCAATCATATTGTTGGTGCGCTGTATTTTATTTACATGTCACATTTTAACTTACATCTTTTCTTATGGACTTAACGGTAACGTTTTTCCAACTTATTTATTTTTAATAACTTTCATGTATAATTATTTTTACCTAATTTTGTTTGTATAATTATTTTGCATACTTTTCTATCGTTGAATTTGCATACTTTTGTTTTTTTTTTTAGATTATTTAAGACAAAATAATCTTTAGTTAAAATGTGCTTTTTCTCCAAACCTTTAGTTGGTAAATAAACGTTAAAAAGGCTTCTCGGATGTTTTCTCCCAGTAGATCAGGTCACCAGCGCAACAATATAAAACGACTTCTAATTGTATACATTGCATACCCACGATTATTGTCTATACAGTATATACTCGTACGTATAGACGATTGTCATACATGTATGACAGCGCAAGTGTCCCTAGGGGAACATAGCACTTTAAATTGAAATAAAATACATAGATTAAATCTGAATTATTACTTTATTAATCAATTACAACAAAGTACCAGCTGTTCCGCTAAGGATACTAACTCCAAATTAAAAAGAAATAAAAGAAAAATATCTTTATATAAGTATTATATATATTTGTATATTAAAAATAATGAAGGCATATCCTGTCCAGGAGCACATATGCTTTTTAAATGGCAGAGCGCCATCTAAATCAACGTTTAGTTGATTTCTGTTCCACTAGATGGCGCTCTGTCATTTAAAAAGCACATGTGTTCCTGGTCAGGATATGCCTTCATTATTTTAAATATTAACACCTGACCTTTTAATTTTTTTTTCTATTGTTTTTTCATACTTGTATATATTGTATGGAAGGAAAAAAACACAAGTCGGAGAGATGAACTTCTTTTATAGAGGATGATTGTACAAGTTTTCGGGAAAGACACATTTCTATCTGTACTTGTAAGTAAGTACACTCCGGAATAATTTATATCTACAAGAAAGGTATTTATAAGTTTTTCAGATCGATATCAATACAAGTAGATCTAGTAGATATTAAGCTTGTAGAGCTTATTGATGGTGTCTACTGGGGATGAGTAAGCTATGAAAATAAGAAATTCATGTTCACAATTTCATATGATGTTGGCATATGATATATTTATAATTCCAGAAAATGAAACATTTTTTACAAAGTTAATTCAATGGTTCATCTATGATAGAGATGATATCTGACAAGATTCTCAAGGAAAATTATTAAGATTGATTGTATTTGAAGACTATGTGGTGATGAGTGTAACGGCAGCTGGCATGCCTATATAGTAAATTATCAGTGAGCACATATTTATCACTGATGATACTCTGTGCAGTTGCCTTTTGACGGATTGTAATATATATCACATGTTAACTTATGTCTGATATAATATATGTTATGTCTGATGTTAGCCAAAAAGAAATAAAGACTTTCTTTTAAACTTCCAAATACTTCTTGCTGATTAACGTCAACCAACAAACACGAGGACGTTACAATGAGGATGAGTATAGAAGAAAACTCCAGTCGCCCAAGAAAACAATAAATTATGCTTGCCAGTTCAGAATGAATTCAAGGGGCAGTTTAGACCTGTCAGATATTGAACCTTCATTACGCCAGGCACTTTTTAAATACTTGTAGATGTACGTCTTGTCTAAAAACTTGTACCATCATCCTCTATAAAAGAATATCTTCTCCCTGACTTGTGTTTGTTCTATAGTGTACAGGGAGATTATGGTTGTCTTAACTTGTATAGTACACTGTATATTGTATACTTGTATATTTCGCATACTTGTATATATACTGTATAATATAAAAGTATGCGATATACAGTACTAGCCGAATGATTTTATTCAAATACTATTCGTTACAATTATAAATTGGCGCCGTGGATGTCATTCTTGTATAATATATAAATGAGTTTTAAAAATTGTAAAAAAAAATGCATCGGCCTGGAATCGAACCCGGGCCGCCCACGTGGCAGGCGAGCATTCTACCACTGAACCAGCGATGGTTATGAGAAATGGCCATATTTGGGTATTTATTCCATTCACAAAAGTAAACGGTGACAGAATTGATTAAGGATTGTTGCTTGATTATGACGCTGATAACTGTATATACAGTATACTATGATTGAGAAATTTTACACAAATAAATTTACTGGCAATGCGTTTCTTTTAAATATCATCAAATATTATCTCTACAGACCTTACTGCAATGATATGAGTTATTGAATGAGAGGGCTTGGCTCATCAGTAGTGCCTCTCTCATTCTCAGCTAAGCCCACTCATTCAATAACTCATATCATTGCAGTAAGGTCTGTAGAGATAATATTTGATTATATTTAAAATAAACGCATTGCCAGTAAATTTATTTGTGTAAAATTTCAACGATAGATATATGGCAATTAAATTTAATTTTACAGTTTACTAAACACAATAGTAATACAAATATATAATTGTATTGTATAGCTTTATAAGAATAAAGTTCGCGTCACCATCAAAATAGACTCTGAAACTAAGCACCAATAATTTCAGGCTAATGGCTTTCGTTAGCTCAAAGCGGACTTTATTCCACGATATCTACAAAAGATGACGTCTCTAGTTTTGACGTCTATTTTGACGGTAGAGGCGACCTTTATTTTTATCCATTATTGTCCTCTCGGCAGAATTTTCATCCAATTTCATTATAGTAAAGTAAAATAATGGAAACTTTTGGTGAAAAGACAACGTGGTTTTGTTTATTATTTCAATAATTCCTTTAGACTAAAGCAGGATTCCTTTTACGTCTTACTTCTTCTTCTTTCTTATCTCCACTCAATCACACTACGGTATCAAGCTTGTAAAGCTTATTTTGACGGTGACTACCGGGGAAGAATAGAGCTCATTAAAGGATGAGTTTTCTTCTTCTTTCTTATCTCCACTCAATCACACTAAGGTATCAAGCTTATAAAGTTTGTTGATGGTGTCTGCCGGGAAAGAGTAGAGCTCATTAAAGGATGAGTATTCTTCTTCTTTCTTATCTCCACTCAATCACACTAAGGTATCAAGCTTATAAAGTTTGTTGATGGTGTCTGCCGGGAAAGAGTAGAGCTCATCAATGGATGAGTCTTCTTCTTCTTTCTTATCTCCACTCAATCACACTAAGGTATCAAGCTTATAAAGCTTGTTGATGGTGTCTGCCGGGAAAGAGTAGAGCTCATCAATGGATGAGTCTTCTTCTTCTTTCTTATCTCCACTCAATCACACTAAGGTATCAAGCTTATAAAGCTTGTTGATGGTGTCTGCCGGGAAAGAGTAGAGCTCATCAATGGATGAGTCTTCTTCTTCTTTCTTATCTCCACTCAATCACACTACGGTATCAAGCTTGTAAAGCTTGTTTTGACGGTGACTACCGGGGAAGAATAGAGCTCATTAAAGGATGAGTCTTCTTCTTCTTTCTTATCTCCACTCAATCACACTACGGTATCAAGCTTGTAAAGCTTGTTTTGACGGTGACTGCCGGGGAAGAATAGAGCTCATTAAAGGATGAGTCTTCTTCTTCTTTCTTATCTCCACTCAATCACACTACGGTATCAAGTTTGTAAAGCTTGTTTTGACGGTGACTGCCGGGGAAGAATAGAGCTCATCAATGGATGAGTCTTCTTCTTCTTTCTTATCTCCACTCAATCACACTACGGTATCAAGCTTGAAAAGCTTGTTTTGACGGTGACTACCGGGGAAGAATAGAGCTCATTAAAGGATGAGTCTTCTTGTAAAGCTTGTTGATGGTGTCTGCCGGGGAAGAGTAGAGCTCATCAATGGATGAGTCAATAGAGTCAATAATGTTTTGAAAATTGAGCAATCCACAAATAAATATTTAATTAAAAAGGCATATATTGGATCAAAATATCATTTATTTTACCAATATTTCAGTTGGCTGAACGCCAACCTTTATCAAGGTGTTATAACATTTTAAAGTTTAAAGCACACATTAAAATGTTATAACACCTTAATAAAGGTTGGCGTTCAGCCAACTGAAATATTGGTAAAATAAATGATACTTTAATCCAATATATGCCTTTTTAATTAAAGTCAATAATGAGTTTTGGGGTTGCAGGTTGAGAATTGCACTTAGTACATAGTGGGAAAACCCTGCAACCATTCTGGAAAGTCATTGTCCGTAGAAGACCAGACTTTTGTTCCTTTTACGTATTTCTGACTACAAAATGGAATGTTTATTTTTACTTCACATAACGTATTCCTGGATCAGCGAGCCACTCAGAATGGATATGTCATCTCACACCGCAGCGATAAGTAATGGCGTCAATATTTCTCTCATCCTTTCGTTTTTTTTGCCAGTTTTTTGTTCACATTTCAATAAATCTTTGATTTCCGGGTCATGTTGACACACTTCTAAAATAAATTGTAATTTACACTTACTGGAAACTTATTCCTGATGCAGGTACAAATGTATATTTAAGATTTGATTTCAAATATATCATCGGTCAGAAGATATGCCCTTTTATAAAAATATCTAAAAATCTTATGCAATTATTTTGTTTATTTTATAATAAAGAAAATGAATGTGTTTTAGGTTTTTAGATATTTTTATAGAAGTACTAGACGGGTGACCCGGGCTTCGCCCCGGGATTGACCCGTGTGCATATCTACCCGAGTGATATATATTTAGATAAGATTTTTTATAATTGTTTGTTATTAGCATTATCTATTTGTTTGCATCAGCATAATTTAATCTAATTTTTGATAGAGGGCGCTGTTCGTGAGCTAAGTAGAATAATTTGAATATATAGTTTTAATAATTGATTTATTTATATTTTTTAAAATAGCCTATCGTCTTCCCCGTATTTTTTTTACCTATGTATGGAAATTTTGGTTTGATTTAGTGAACTACTGCGAATTTGTATACCGGACATACAAACAAACAAACATACAAACATTGGTTTATATATATATATTGTGGCGAAGAAATATTTTATTATTTAATTTAATATTATTCAATGAAAATATATTCAACAGATTATAAAAATATATATTAATCTGTTTTTGTGAAATCATCTTAAAATATTTCTTTGCTTACTTGCTTAAGATTCTCTAGCTGTAGATAGTTGGGCTGACTTGTTAATAATTGTCGACTCGTCGCTGTGACGTCACCAATAAATACTTTTACATCTTAGGATATTTCAAGGCTTGATTTCCACGCTACAACTGGTGAAGAAGCTGGACCGATACCCATTAAGAAATAAAAGAAAAATTGATTCTGTTGAACCAGAAGAAACTTCTATGAATGTAAAGACGGAAGCAGGTACCCAGGTAAGCAACTACGTTGTTCAACATCTGCCAAGGAACCCTTCCATTTTCTCCGGGGAGGATGGTGAAGATCTCCAAAAATGGTTAAAAGGGTATGCACGTGTGGCAAAGTACAACCATTGGGACGAAACCCTTTGTCTTACTAAAGTTTATTTTTATCTGTCTGGAACTGCTCTCAAATGGTTTGAGAACAACGAAGAAAGCATCCAGACTTGGAAGGAATTCACATCTCAATTAGAGAATGTGTTCGGAAAAAAAGAAAATTCAAAATTGCAAGCGGAGAAGAAACTCAAAACACGGGCACAATTAAAAGGTGAAAGTACCGAATTTTACATCCAGGATGTCCTGTGCTTGTGCAAAGAGGTTGATCCTCAAATGAGCGTAGAAGATAAAATCTCCCATCTCATGAAGGGGATAGCTGAGGAGCTTTATCAAGCACTCCTACCGAGGGATGTACAGAGCACCGAGCAATTCATTACAGAATGTCGCCGTGTCGAAGCGCTCCGTTGTAAGCGAGTTACCCCAACCAAGTACGAACGTCTACCAAATGTAGCCTCTCTCTGTTACCAGGATGACGGAGAAGATCTGTCATCGCTGATCCGAAAAATTGTTCGTGAAGAGATAAAGCAAGCATTGGACTCTTCTCAAGAGGAGCCTAAAATCGCTGTCATTGAAGATTTAGTGAGGGAAGAGATTGTAAAGACCTTCGCACCTAGATCAAAACCTACAATAAGTCCCCCTCAAGCATCCAGGCCGGAATCAAATACTAGATACGAGGCCCAAACGATACGACCGCATCCTGAACCTCATTACCGAAAGCAAGGAAGAAGATGTGACACCAATGAATGGCGGACAACTGAGGGAAAGTCAATCTGTTTCTACTGCGGACGCCCAGGTCACGTCATCCGCTATTGCCGCGACAGGAAGAGACACAATGAGGAGAGGAGAAATGAATATTTCCAAAGAAAGCAAGACGCAATTGAATTCTACAACTCTCAAACCCAATCTCAGGAACCCAACGATGAATCATCGAGGAAAAATTTCAGTCGCTACCGAAGCCCTACCCCATATACCGGTCGAAACAGACAAAAATTCTCACCTGCTAGAAGATCTAGCTGGTCGCCCCCGCCATGAAAATTAGATCATAGACCATATTGGAAGTTAGGCCGCAAAGTTAAGAATTCCTACCTTGCCGACCACATTATAAATAAGAAAAAACACTACATTGACGTAAATATAGACCTGCCAAGCCCCCAGGAAGAAGTTATCTCAACTGAAAGAAGACATCCCCACTGAACGAACACAACAACCACAGACCCGCGAAGAGATCTCAGGCCCTATCACCCGTTCTCGAGCCTTGAGACTGAGGATGTAAGTCTCCTTCTGAGCATCGGGTCTATGCTCTTTATAGGAGGAGGCTATGTGGCGAAGAAATATTTTATTATTTAATTTAATATTATTCAATGAAAATATATTCAACAGATTATAAAAATATATATTAATCTGTATTTGTGAAATCATCTTTAAAATATTTCTTTGCTTGCTTGCTTAAGATTCTCTAGCTGTAGATAGTTTTGGGGCTGACCTGTTAATAATTGTCGACTTGTCGCCGTAACGTCACCAATAAATACTTTTACATCTTAGGATATTTCAAGGCTTGATTTCCACGCTACAATATAGATATTACAGTTTTCTTAATTCTGAATATTTTGTTTTTAATATTTTAGCAAAGTATTTATTATTTTATTAAAAGAGTATGTTTATATTTTACTACTCTGTTAAATTCCCTCGTTGCTTATCTTTTGTTTATTATTCATAGTTTGTTCTTGCCTTAAATAAATTGCTGTGTCATCCTGAAGACCATTCTCTTATGGCCAATTAGTCTCAACAACAACTTCCTGAAGTTTGTCTTTTATAATTTTCTGCATGGCATTATTGAAAAGAATAGCAAATAGCAACACAGATAGTGTTGCTCCATACTACATTGAAAACACCGGTTCTCGTCCGATCACCAAAGTTAAGCAATGTCGGGCCCGGTCAGTGCTTGGGAGGGTGAAGTTTGTCTTTCCTAATTTT
The DNA here is from genome assembly GCA_030710605.1 of Cordylochernes scorpioides. Taxonomy (NCBI): domain Eukaryota; kingdom Metazoa; phylum Arthropoda; class Arachnida; order Pseudoscorpiones; family Chernetidae; genus Cordylochernes; species Cordylochernes scorpioides. Next base: position 79,125,411 of record CP092876.1, read on the forward strand.
CCACGTGGCAATATCAACACTTGACCTTTTATTATTTTTCTTACTTTTTTCCGTATACCATTATCTGTATTTGTAAAGTGCCTATTTTATAAGCAACTTAACTTATTAAAAATATGTGATGAAAATTGTTAGATATTCTTTAATTATTAATCGGTTGAAAATCACATTAATACCGCTCAGCAAGAGCAACCTAGTTCATGATAATTGAAACAGTGAATAATATGCGAAGGTTATTCACATATTAAACAAATTTTAACGCGGGATTCAATCCCGGTTCATGACTGTCGGGAATCGAGGGTGTTACCCACTCGTCCACCGACTTTTTTTTGTTAATTATTAATATAAAACTGTGAAAAAATGATTGAATTTATTTATAAAGTAAAAAAGGTACTTATGAATAAATATTAAGTTTATGTTTGGAAAATTATATGAAAATGATGAAGGCATTGATATGGACAAAACCTAAGGAAGTTGTACCTTCTAGCATATATATCGGGATTGAGACAATAACTCTGAAAGATACACTCATGGACAAAACCTAAGGAAGTTGTACCTTCAAGCATGCATATCGGGATTGAGACAATAACTCTGAAAGATACACTCATGGACAAAACCTAAGGAATTTGTACCTTCTAGCATGCATATCGGGATTGAGACAATAACTCTGAAAGATACACTCATGGACAAAACCTAAGGAATTTGTACCTTCTAGCATGTATATCGGGATTGAGACAATAACTTCAGACTAAAACTTTAGCGTATAATCACAAATTCTCTCTATATACATTCGTGGACAAGTGGGCGAGTGTTTAAACCGTTGGTTTTCGACCGCTACGACCCGGGATCGAATCCCGCATTGGGCACTTTTTTCTGATAAAAAAAATGCTCCAATGGCCCCCGATTCTTGCAAAAAGTCCAACCAAACGAGGCTCTAGCACATTTGTAAGTGAAAAAGTCGAACTGCTTTTCATGTCTATATATAGACCACACCTTCCTGCGGTCCCCCCTGGACCCTTGGAATATTCGTCCAAATTCTGGTTTGTTTCCAAGGTGACTAACGTGGCAACGGCACCCGTTTTCCAATGAAGATCTCCAGCAATGCTTCCGCGTCCGGGGTAACCGCCGCGTCAGGAGCTGCAGCCCGGGCTCCTGATGAGAAATCTACTACGATGACACAATTGAATCTACTACAGCTCAATATAAATGGCACCCAGAGGAAAACTGAAGAGCTGACTTGTCTTCTCCGTGACAGCATTTGGTGCACTTACAGTAAAAGCAGTCGCTAACTTCCCACCATGATTACCATGGTCTGTAACGCATGTACTTGGGATACATTTTTTAAAATGGTTAGATTATTGAGGGCTAAGTATAAAAAAATGTCAACAAACCCAGACGCCAGTTACACCAACCGGTTATAGTTAGATAAAGATGGATTAAAATAAAGTCCCAGCAATATGAAAAACCCAGTAGAGTCCCAGTAAAACTAACGTCCATCCACAGAAATGGCAGAAGGACATTGTGAAACACAGAATTATGAAGGAAATCGTTCGACGCGAAGAGAGAAATGTCGCAATTTGCTAATGGAATTGTCGCCATAATGGAATCGGGGCTTTTTAAATCCAATTACAACGGACGTTGGTTGGTCCGACTTTAAAGGATTTATTTGAAAAGATTATTCTGCATGAGATTTCACAATCGAATGTATAATTCAATTATTCTTTCAATATTTTATTTATAGATTATACAACAATATTCAAACTATGAATTCCATGTAAATATTACCAAAGGTTTGTGTACCACATTATTTATTTATAAACAAAAGAATCAAATTCTTGAACCTTACGTTATCAACGTTTATATTCGTTGTCGTTTCTCCAACCGCAGTGATGTATTGCACTCCCCAAAAAAGGTATTTTTACCCTAAATGCTACATTACGAGTCAACATTTACTAGTATTCTCTCCATGTTAGTTACCTTAACTATCTATATATTGAAATACATCTTGTCGCATACCTTGGGATATTTGCATGGTATTGTTTTATTTTGTATATTTGTATATTCTGTATATTTGCAAATCAACCATCCTTTTAAAGAAACAAAAGGTAAATATATATAAAACAAAACAATACTATGCAAATATGTCGAGGTATGCGACAGACTCCCCCTCCATGACCTCTCATCACTCCTGTGATGAGACTCTTTTGAAGGTCTCTTATTTCGTTGAAGATCTGAAGACCTAGAGGTATCGTCTGAAGGCTTAGAGGTATGGTCTGCAGGCCTAGAGGTATCGTCTACAGGCTTAAAGGTATCGTCTGCAGGCCTAGAGGTATCGTCTACAGGCCCAGAGGTATCGTCTACAGGCCTAGAGACATCGTCTGCAGGTCTTGAACAGTCATAGGGTTGGATGTACTTGCTGGCCTGAGGAGCTTTCTTCAAGACAACTAGCCAGAGATATGGGACTCCCAACTCATCCAAGTCTTCAGTTTCTGAATGAGATTTTTGACTTTCTCCAACGGCAATCTGCGTTGATGTCTCCTCAATGGATTCAATATGCATTTCACAAGCAGAGTTAAATTCTCGCATTTCATTATGGGTTCAAATTAGCTGAGAAACATTCTCGTAAAAAGCACTCGGATTAGGATTATCATTCTTTACAAGTCGAGATATCTCAAAATCTTCCAACTTGGCAATGCAGTTGTTGGTTGGGATTTTATAATTCTCTCCTCCATATTCAGGATGAAAAAAGACAAAATGAGATAAATTCATATCATGCAAATCCAAATTATTCTTTTCACTATCTTCAATAATATTTGAAAAACATTTAGATCCCAAATCACGAATAATCCAAAAATCTTTAGGATAACAAAGATTGGCTTGAGCACTACCTTGTAAGGTTCTTAAAGCATCAAAAATATTTATTTCCTTTTTAAAAGCATCGCTTCGTTCGATCTCATCCCATCTACATTCATGACCATCAATAGTATAAGATGCAGGAAGAAGTTCATCATCTCTTATAATAATTTCTTCAGTTATATGGATTTTACCATCTTCTTTATCTCCGTCTTTAGAATTCACTTTATCAGGTTTCTGAAGAGGCTCCATAGTGTAAGGGATGCAATTGTCCTTTTTTGCTGCGTCATTGGAAAAGTCTACGCCATTGATATCGTGGCTATGTATCTCATTCAAATCCAAGCGTTTTAGCGCTTCTCTAGTCTGGTGACACCACATCATACTACGATCGTGCTTGAAAACATGCTGGTAAAAAACAGAAGGTTCGTCTTCATTGCCAACGAATAACATGGGATTAGTCCACTTAGGAATCATGTCATATAAATGTCCTATAAATGCTGGTTTACCTACGTCTTTAAGATATGCCAGAACAGGCTCGTCATAGGGTTGGATGTAATACAATTCCAGGCAATTTATGAGTAATTCCATCTTCGGTCTAGTTGGTCTGCCTATTTTGACATACCATTTCTGAGTTCGAAGTAGCTGCAGGTAACGATAGAACCTCGTGACCTCTAAAGTAAAGGATAAGACATCCTCCCCAATCATGGCAATGTCACGTAGTCCTTTCTTTGTCCAATTCGCTTCCAAAACTTCCTCGTATATATCTAAAGGAGATCCTGGTAGAAAGAAGATTGTTTTACCTCCACGCAAACATCCACCTTCTATCTCTGAAATTTCCATCATTCCAATGTCGTATTTATCAAGCATGCTTTTTTGCATCTGGCTGAATTCTTTAGCATAAATCCAAACTTTTTGGCAGCGTGTTAATTTCTTTAATATTAACAAACGACATCTTGCGTGATTGCATTTATCGAAATCACCTATTCCATGGCAGATAATAGCATCACATATTCCTAATTTCATATTTCTTTTTTCACCGCTTGTTTGAAACGAATAGATTCCTTTTTTGATAAAGAGAGAAAAATCAAAGATAAGGAGGATAAGTTTCTTTTATGAACAAACAATCAAGCTTTCGGGCACAAAGTCGCCCTTCTACAGGAATAAAAATATACAAAATCAAGATCCGTCTATATATATACAAATAATTAGCATAAGTAATAAATAAATATTAGAAATTAGAGAGATAACATTTAAGTTTTATGTCTGACATTCAAACAAGCGGTGAAAAAAGAAATATGAAATTAGGAATATGTGATGCTATTATCTGCCATGGAATAGGTGATTTCGATAAATGCAATCACGCAAGATGTCGTTTGTTAATATTAAAGAAATTAACACGCTGCCAAAAAGTTTGGATTTATGCTAAAGAATTCAGCCAGATGCAAAAAAGCATGCTTGATAAATACGACATCAGACATAAAACTTAAATGTTATCTCTCTAATTTCTAATATTTATTTATTACTTATGCTAATTATTTGTATATATATAGACGGATCTTGATTTTGTATATTTTTATTCCTGTAGAAGGGCGACTTTGTGCCCGAAAGCTTGATTGTTTGTTCATAAAAGAAACTTATCCTCCTTATCTTTGATTTTTCTCTCTTTATCAAGTTACTCCAGAGGATTTTAATTTATTTAATTAGATTCCTTTTTTGAGAGTTTCCAATAGAGTATCGTAACAAGGTAGCTCTCTCAAAGCTCTTTTCAATAACTTCATGTCTTTGGGGATGGTGTTTCTGTTATTCCAGGTGGTGGAGAGGCTCAACTCCTTTGGAGGTGCTTCTTCGCCGGTACCAGGCTTCTCAGTAGGCCCTTGTTCCCCAGTAACAGACTCCTTAGTAGGTTCTTTTTCTCCAGTACCAGACTTTTTAGTATTTTTTACAGACTCAATACTTTCTAGAGACTCAATACTTTCTAGAGACACAAGGCTTTCTAGAGACTCAATACTTTCTAGAGACTCAAGGCGTTCTAGAGACTCAAGGCTTTCTAGAGACTCAAGTCTTTCCAGAGACTCAAGGCTTTCCAGAGACTCGAGGCTTTCTTCTTCTTCCTCCTCTTCTTCTTCTTCTTCATCATCTTCTTCTTCTTCTACATCTTCTACATCTTCTTCGCTGAAATATTCTTCTTTCTTATTTTCACAAAGAATGTTCATCATCAAGCGTTGCTGCTCCCTCATCATGCGCTGCTGGACTGCCATCGCCCTGATGAGGCTTTCCATGGTCGATCTTGAGCGTGCTGTCGGCTGCGCCATATTGTAATGTTCTATATTAAAAGAACGAATAAGAATGAATAAGAGAAGATCCTAAGCAAAAGAAATTCTAACTTTATTATTCTCTTGACCTATATATATACATCGCGCTTCTCGCATATAGAACATTACACATCTTTTTTATTATTATTATAATCCCTAGTACACGTGGTACAGGCCATGATAATCATGGTGGGTAGAAGTTGGCGACTGCTTTTTACTGTAAGTACACCACATGTCTACACATGTGAAAAGCAGTTCGACTTTTGCATTTACAAATGTGCCAGAGCCCCGTTTGGTTACTTGCACTCGCTGATGGAGTTGGACTTTTTCAAGAATCGGGAGCCACTGAAGCTGAAGCATTTTTTGTTTGTTTGTTTAATTAGGAAAAAGTGGTCAATGCGGGATTCGATTCCGGGTCGTAGAGGTGGAAAACCAACGGTTTAAACCACCCTTCCACTGAAAAAGGCATTGCCTGATCGTGCAACTAAAAGTTTCTGATGGCCTGCGCCATCTGTCGGATTAAATATCAACTAATCATTGATTTTTAATTATTTCAGAATTGACCAAATGCCATTTCTTGATTAATCAAGAAGATCTAACCATGTACGCGTTTCGATCTTATTCCGAGAGATGACGCAAGCCATCAGAAACTTTTAGTTGTATGATCAGAAGAAATGCTCTTTTCTCTTAATTAACATCATTTTTTACCTTTTTTTGTTATGCTTAAGTTGAATTTTGTTGCATTTATTGTTTGAACTGCTGCTAGAGAGTTCTATGGATTTTTCATTAAGGTCATCAAATGTTACTGAAAGATCAACATTTTGGATTAACGTGTAATGGTGTTTAACTTTCGTATTTCTTACATCAGCCATTTATCAGGCAGATTCTCTGTATTTAGCATAACACATGTGGTTCCAATTTCTGCTTTGTCTTCAAGAAATCATCTATCCATCTTACAATCTCTTTGATCCTATAGAATTAGCTTTATAAATACCAAATGACCTTTCGTATTTCTTACATCAGCCATTCCAGCATGAAGACTCTGTGTATTCAGCATAACACATGTGGTTCCAATAACGGCTCTTTCTTTAAGAAATCAACTATCTGCCTTACAAGTTATTTGATCACATTGAATGATCTTTTAGAGATATCAATTGATCTTTCGTATTTCTTAGATCAACAATTCCAGCAGGTAGATTCTGTGTATTCAGCATAACACATGTGGTACAATCACTGTTCTTACTTCAAGAGAAATCATCTATCCGCCTTACACAAGCTCTTTGATCTTATAGAATGAGCTTTTATAACTACCAATAGGTGCTAATGATGTTTTCAGGTGGGTAGAAAAATATTGGAAACTTGAGGGAAAGAAAGGATTTTAATTTTCACTACATATATTCAAGTTTCTGTGTATTCTGGGATAATCACAAATTGACGACCGATTAAAAATAACACAAAAATATGCAAAATATTATTAAATTTCTTTTAATTGTACATATACACCTTTACAGACCGATTTTTTTTATATTTTAAATACATTTTTCTCTCTCTATTTTACCATATTTATCACAGTGGCTTATTGTATCCGTTAGATTAGAAGCCACAACCTCAGGCTGTCTAGACAAGGAAGATGGTTAGAAGGCAGATAATCCTTTCTCATAGATTGGTTTACAAAACATATTTAGACACATGTAAGAATAAGGCCTATTTTGTATTGTAATAAGATTATTTATTAATCCGATATTTCGATGGACCAATCTTCCTTGGAAGACGTCTAGTGGCTCACCTGGGGCACGCGACCTGCTGCGTGCTTCACGGCAAAATACCTCGTAAAAGATGGAAGATTGGTCCATCGAAATATCGGATTAATAAATAATCTTATTACAATCCAAAATAAGCCGTATTTTTAAAATATACATATACAATGGATTGCTCTATATTCAGAATATTTAGACATATGTAAGAATATATAAATTTAATTCACTTAAAATTTATAAATTCAATTGCCATCTATCGATAAAATTTGAAACCTATAAGCCTATATCCATAGGTTCCCTAAACACCACTAAGCTGCCTTCCATAGTAAATACAGGGTATATAACAAAACCAATACAATAGTAGAGCGGTCTGGAGATTAATTTGGTGAAACCGCTGAGAGGGTTCATCACTGATGAGCCAAGCACTCTCCTTCAATAATTTTTATCATTGCAGTAAGGTCTGTAGAGATAATATTTGATATGTGAAAAGAAACAATTTACCAAAAAAAAATATTACAAATTTTAACGATAGATGTAAATTAAATACAGTAGAACCTCCATGAGAGTACACTCGCGCTAGAGAACACCTCTCTATAAAGGACAGTTTTCATTTTCAAAATTACCATTTTTTACTATTTAGTAGCTCTCCAGTAAGAGAAGACCTCTTCCTAAAGGGCACTTTGGCTCTGCAATTAGGTGTTGTCCTTTACAAGAAGGTTCTACTGTATATAAAAATAAGATAAAATCATAATTTTAATATATGCCTATTCCTTTCATGAGAAAAAAACGTTTAAAGATTAAAAAAGAAGGCTTCAAGGGATGTATTAAAAGGCAGGATGTATGCAATTTGTGGGTAATTGTCGCTATTTCCGGCCTGTGTTTGTGCTACACCATGTAAAATATCGGCATGGAACCTCCGAGGTAAATTACACAAGAATTGTCCATTTGTATCCCATCATTCTCCTCTTACATACTTCTTTTATTTTAGTTCGACACACAAAACGCGATATCCCGACTAGAGATAATTGCCTCGATTTACATTTTTAAACAGGAGCCGTTATAAACATATTATACAAAAAATTAAATCAATTTAAAAGAGCAAAAAAAAAAAAGATATATTAGAAACCTGATCCTTCCAGATTAGAAAGATAATCAAAATAAATACTTCTTTATAAATTGAGCATTGTGATGCCAGTGTTTTGTTAACTAACAAACGATATCCAAACTATTGACTTTTTTAATCAACTTTTTTATATATCAGGTTTATTATTCTTACAATTAAAAAGATTGATTAAGTATAGAACTTGTGACTTGATCAAAATCCAAACTATAATGTAGGTGTGAAAAAATAGTACAAATGTGATATTGTACTGGGATAAGGTGCATAAATCAAGAAAAAGACATTTCCTTATCGTGCAACTGAAAGTTACTGATGGCTTGCGCCATCTATCGGAATAAATATTCAACAATCAACGTTCAACGAGAATACTTGATATTTATCCCGATAGATGGCGCAAGCCATCAGCAACTTTCAGTTGCACGATAAGTAGATGCCTTTTTCTTAATATAAGGTAGGTATTATTACAAAGCAATAACGCGCCATCTATATATAACAAATGAAGACATTAAGAGACGAATGTTTCTTTTCGCTAATAAATCAAAATATACAAAGTCGGTGGACGAGTAGGTAACACCCTCGATTCCCGACAGTCATGAACTGGGATTGAATCCCGCGTTAACATTTTGTTTAATATGTGAATAACCTTCATATAGTATTCATTGTAGCAAATATCATCAACTAGGTTGCTCTTAATTAAGAAAAAGGCATCTCCTTATCGTGCAACTGAAAGTTGCTGATGGCTTGCGCCATCTATCGGAATAAATATCAACTATTATCGTTGATTTTTAATTATTCCAGAATTGGCCAAATACCCATTCTTGATTAATCAAGAAAAGCTAACCACGGACGCGTTTCGGGCTGTTGGCCCTCATCCCAGTACAACATCACATTTGTATTATTTTTTCACATAGGTTGCTCTTGTTGAGCGGTACCTAATAAAGTGATTTTGGAACTTGGAACTAATAAATCAAGCTTCTACTGTCCTTAGTGCGATAAAAAAATATTGGGAGGACTTAGATTATCAGTGGTGAAACCTTCCAGCGGTTTCACCAATTTAATCTACCAGACCGCTTCTTTAGATCTCTAATACTGTATTGGATCATTCTGCTTATATATGCTACATTGAAGGATGGAAAGGGTGTTATTCTTCATGACAAATAATAGGTAACTTTGTCAAATTATAATTTAAAAACATTTTGCAGAGTAAAACGTTGACCTTTTCTTAATTAAGAAAAAATTCATCTCCTGATCGTGCAGCTAAAATTTGCTTGATGGCTTGCGCCAGCTCTCGGAATAAATATCAACTTATCATTGATTTTTAATATATCCATAATTGGCCAAATATGTTTTATTTTTAAATCAAGAAAAGCTAACCATATACACGTTTTGGGCTGTTGGCCCGCATCAATGCGCCAAATTCTGGAGTATTTAAAAATGAACGATTAGTTGACATTTATTCTGAACCATATAAGTAAAAATTGTACAATAAAAAAAGAATCGAATTGAAATTTCAGTTGCTCTAAGTTGAGTATTATCGACATGAGGTTTTAGATCAAGTCAGAAATGTCTACAAGAAGCTAGATAGCCAACCAGCTAGATC
>CP092876.1:79135149-79175627 GCA_030710605.1 Cordylochernes scorpioides
AATATAAGTTATTTTCAAAACTTTGAATAGATAGAAAATGAGATTTAGACGTGATAGTTGAATATCGGTAAATATCTTATGTTTTCTAGTCCATTTAATTTACATATTCTCCACCTTTGCCGGTCCCAAGCCCGGATGAAAAAAGGAGGAGGGGGAGCAGTAACAAGCTCACTAAAAAACCTGGGCTCAGCTGGCCCAGCTGATAGTACCCTGTAAGGGCTCCTAATCCAGGGATACAGGATGAGCAGCGCTTGTACTCCATGTTAGGAGCGGCTGCACATGGCGTCTGTTCCTCATGTAAGAGGCGGCCATTTCTTTTGGAGCTAAGTCGGCCTGCCACTGAGTAGTGCTCCCAGTCTTAATAACAAAGGCAGACGCATTCTACTTCACCCAGTCATGATGGTTGTCAAACAGACACTATCAACAAGCTTTACAAGCTTGATACCCTAATATGATTGAGTGGAGATAAGAAAGAAGAAGAGGTATTATCTGTAGAGCAGCGTTTGACAATTTTACCGCAAATGTTTCTTTTGAACGAATTTATCAATACTCTTCACAATTTATCCTTTCATACTTCATCCCTAAGGATAGAAATAGTCGTTATTTCTCCTTAAAAATAAATTACGATTTTTTTTCGTTCAAAAGAAACATTTGCGGTAAATTTGTCAAACGCCGTTCTACAATCATAAGCCGCATTATATTGTATTATAAATTTACATATACTCTCTGTGAATAACCAGCCAATCCGAGCACAATGTGGGTGACGATTCCCTCCCGCCACATGTTGTCAAGGCCATGGTGGCTGTCCATTGTGCTGCACCAAGTCTTTGACAATATTTGATCCCATTCTTCCTAGTGTGACCTAAGCTTATCAGAAGGTCATAGGAATCCTGTTGAAGTGATCTAAAATTGTCTCAAAGGACATCACGCCATGTGTTCTAGCCTTAGCTTGGCCTCTTCTTCTTCTTTCTTATCTCCACACTGGGTGAAGTAGAATGCGTCTGCCTTTGTCATTAAGACTGGGAGCACTACTCAGTGGCAGGCCGACTTAGCTCCAAAAGAAATGACCGCGTATGACATGAGGAACAGGCCTTATGTATACTCCTAACATGGAGTACAAACGCTGAACATCCTGTATCCCTGAATTAGGAGCCCTTACAGGGTACTATCAGCCAGGTCAGCTGAGCCCAGGTTTTTTAGCGAGCTTGTTACTGCTCCCCCTCCTCCTTTTTCATCCGGGCTTGGGACCGGCAAAGGCAGAGTTCCTAGCTTGGTGTGTCATACATTCAAATATGAACCTCTATTTAATTCTCGAGATTTAAAAAAAAAAACGTATATCGATTAAATCTGAATTTATAGATCGATGATATGGTATAAATTCGTAAATAAGAAAAATATAAATAATTCATTTCAATACCAAATGCTATTATGGTGCACGCAATCATATAAATCGACAAGTTCTAATTGTATACATAGTGTTGTGTCTTTGCATATTGCTCTTTGCATATTTTCTCTTTGTTCTTCTTCAATTTACATAGTTTTAATTGAACGTATTTGTGCTATAAATAGGACTTATGAATAAGGATAGGCAGTCCAACCTTAGGAAAAGAGCAGTCTTGTTGTCTTAAACTTCTTTCGTAGCCCGGAGCCAAACGACACATATCATAGCCAAGATTATTGTATATAAATGTATAGACAAATGTCATACATGTATGACAGCGCAAGTGTCCCTAGGGGGACATAGCACTTCAAATTGAAATAAAATACATCGATTAAGTCAGAATTATGACTTTCTTCATCTATTACAACAAAGAACATGCTGTTCCGCTAAGGATACTAAATCCAAATGAAAAAGAAAGAAAAGAAAAAATATCTATATACAAGTATTATATATATCTATATATATAAAAATTAATGTTTGTGTGTCTGTATGTCCGGTATACAAATTCGCAGTAGTTCACTAATTCAAACCAAAATACATATTCGATTATTTGTATTTTCGGATTAAACTATGTGTTTATAAGAGAAGAATTCTTCAGATGATTTACCTCATCGTGTTTTACGTCAAGTGTCTTCATTTGATAAAGTAATTAATTATGTTTTGCAGTTATTTATCAATTAAAAGGCATACATTGGATCGAAAATAATGTATTTACCAATATATCAGTTGGCTGAACGCCTACCTTTTTCAAGATATTACAATATATTTATGATACCATATCTATATATTTGATACACATATCTATTCATGGATTCCTCTATTTCCAAAATAGTTATTTATTTGATCAGTTTTATTCTTAAACACATATATTGTGGTTGTGCTTATCTCCATGGTTAAACCAATTCCTGAAGTCCACTCCTCTCCAATTTTAAAAAATATATAAATCAATTATTAAAACTATATATTCAAATTATTCAACTTAGCTCACAAACAGCGCCCTCTAGAACGCGTGGGCATCTGACGGCGGCGCGCGCCCATTGGCTGCTTTATACTCTTTACTTTTAGTAAATTAAATTTAATTGCCATCTATCGTTAAAATTTTACACAAATAAATTTACTGGCAAAGCGTTTCTTTTTTTAAATATCATCAAAATTTTATCTCTACAGACCTTACTGCAATGATATGAGTTATTGAATGAGAGGGCTTGGCTCATCAGTAGTGAACCCTCTCAGCGGTTTCGCCAAATTAATCTCTAGACCGCTCTACTATTATATATAAACCAGTCCAATACAATAGTAGAGCGGTCTAGAGATTAATTTGGCGAAACCGCTGAGAGGGTTCACTACTGATGAGCCAAGCCCTCTCATTCAATAACTCATATCATTGCAGTAAGGTCTGTAGAGATAAAATTTTGATGATATTTAAAAAAAGAAACGCTTTGCCAGTAAATTTATTTGTGTAAAATTTTAACTCTTTACTTTTGTTTAGCTTTTAAATAACATATTTTTCTCTACTTTGCCTATTTTTATTACTGTTTTATACTCTTTTCTTTTGTTAAGCTTTTAGAGATCTGAGATGCCTCCCAAGAAACGCAAACCTATTGGAAAAGTCCTACCAGAAGTGAGTAAAAAAAGAAATGTGCGAAGTGCTGAGACTGCTGTGCAACGTGAGCATCGTCTTAGGATTAATCGAGAAAGGGCCAGTACTTCGAGAGCGGCGGAATCCGTGGGACAGCGTGAGAACAGGCTTCAACAAGATAGAGACAGGGCCAGTACTTCGAGAGCGGCAGAAACCCCACAAGAACATACGGCCAGGATTCTGAATGTCAGGGAAAGAACTTTGGCCTCACGAAACTCGCGTGATAGACTTTCCAATTTACTTTTAGAAGGTTTTAATTATGATTCGTGCAAAAATTACGAACAACACCCAATGATATTGCTGTATCATGTTTGATTATCAGATACAAAATTATAACGGGAAAAATTCCAAAAAGCAGAGACCACGGGTGAAACCAGTTCATTATTTTGTATGCAGGGACAAAATTCTAACAGAAAAACATTCATTCGAGCAGAAAACAAAAGCCAGATCATCTTTCTATAAAAATATCGCTTCTCAGACACAAAGTTTGGAGCGGTACGTTTCACAAGAGTGACATCCACGGCGCCAATTTATAATTGTAACGAATAGTATTTGAATAGGGTAAAACCCGGGCGTTGCCCGGGTCATTCGGCTAGTATATATATAAATCAGTGTATGTATGTATGTTTGTCGGCTATGCACGTCCACAATACGTAATTAATCTGACTTAAATTTCAACGGTATATAGAGTAGAATCTGGAAAAACTTATAGTAAATATTTCAGGTCTCTATCCCGAATATTTTCCGAGTTATTTTCAAATTTGCCCTTTTCCTCGCAAGCAGCGCCTCTAGCGGTGAAGATGGGAGGTAATATCAGCTGACCTAATGTACATGTAAAACGTGTTTTAACCCTTAGTTACTGGCGCCTATTTTCCTTACACAATTACTGGCGTTCGGCCTCTCAGGCCATCTTTTAAAATCAATAATAAACCATGTTATTTATAAAATAAAAAAAAGAAATTAAACGTATACACATAATTTCCAAAGAATAAATATTTTGTTTTTTTCGAATAAACAGAGCTCTAAACAAAATTAAATGAAAATGTACAAGGAACTCTTTCTATCAAAAATACTCTAAATATATTCTAAAAAGTTCTATCTGAAATATTTTATTCAAGATTAGGTGCACAATTCAAGCATATTTCAATAGAATGATCTTTGCAGATTGGTTATTTGCATTTTTTGAATTGCATTTCAGTTCGACGATCTTTTTTACATAGGTAGCATCTTTTGCGTTTTTTGGACCAAGGACTGCCGCTTGTGGATTCCTAGATAACATATATTATTGATATTTCGTTTGAATATCAAATAAATATTTGCCTACCTCAAGTGATGAAGTTCCAGCATGCTTCTGAATTAATACTTGCAGATCTCTTGACAAATATTTGGCTTGATTTCTCATATTCAAGGCATCTCTCATTAGTTGTAGAGCAAGCTGCTTTATAAAATCTTTTCGAGCCATTCCGCCGTCTTGCTTGACAGCCTTATAAATTACTGCTGATTTTATTGCAACCACATCCAAAAAGTTGAAAAATAAACACAGGGGCCATCTTTTGGTTCTTCTTCCAACTGAATACATGTCTGATCAACTACATCTACACCACCTTTGGTCATATTATAAAATGTGATTATCTCGGGCTTTTATTGTTCAGCAGTTTCTTGATCAATTGTTGTGGTCAAATGCATTGTGGAGAGTAATATAACATATTTTCCAATTTTAGGGACATAGGGTACCAATTTTTTGTTTTTTGAAAAACCAAAAGTGGAACCGAACTTCTATTATATTATACAAAATTACAATCACAAAACACAATTTAGAATGCATATAATTGAAACAAGAGTAATAAAAAACGAATGCTCAACTTATTTGTTGCGTTTGAACGTCTATAAAACCAAAAGTGAAACGGCCAATAATAGGGGCGCTAAAATTCCCAGTGACGTAATTACTGGCGCTCGGCTTTAAAGGCCGTTTGATTTAATAACTCGGGATATACAAAATAGATTTCTCTTAAAATGAAAAGTTCTTCAAATAAATGCATTTTATTAAGCTACCTAAAATTTTGATGAAAAATATTGCATTTTGAAAATTTCGCAAATATTTTAAATTTTCACACGGCCTTTCAAGCCGAACGCCAGTAATTACGGGTTAACAGGACATAGAGAAAATCTGAAAGTCACAAATTTTGGATCGGGACGTTTCACAAGAGTAACATCCACGGCGCTAATTTATAATTGTAACAAATAGTATTTGAATAAAAATATTTAATCGGGTAAAACCCGGGCGTTGCCAGGGTCATTCGGCTAGTATATATTAAAAGTAAAGAAGGCATATACTAACCAGGAGAACATATGCTTTTTAGATGGCAGAGCGCCATCTAGTGGAACAGAAATCAACTAAACCTTGATTTAGATGACGCTCTGCCATCTAAAAAGCACATGTGTTCCTGGTCAGGATATGCCTTCATTATTTTTAATATTAACACCTGACCTTTTAATTTTTTTTCTATTGTTTTTTCATACTTGTATATATTGTATGGAAGAACAAACACAAGTCGGAGAGATGAACTTCTTTTTTAGAGGATGATGTACAAGTTTTCGGGAAAGAGACCGTTCTACGGGTACTTGTAAGTAAGTAGACCCCGGAATAATTTATATCTACAAGAAAGGTATTTATAAGTTTTTCAGATCGATCAATACAAGTAGATCTAGTAGATATTAAGCTTGTAGAGCTTTTTGATGGTGTCTACTGGGGATGAGTAAGCTATGAAAATAAAAAATTCATGTTCACAATTTCATATGATGTTGGCATATGATTGATTTATAATTCCAGAAAATGAAACATTTTTTTTACAAAGTTAATTCAATGGTTCATCTATGATAGAGATGATATCTGACAAGATTCTCAAGGAAAATTATAAAGATTATAAGATTGATTGTATTTGAAGACTATGTGGTGATGAGTGTAACGGCAGCTGGCATGCCTATATAGTAAATTATCAGTGAGCCCATATTTATCACTGATTGTACTCTGTGCAGTTGCCTTTTGACGGATTGTAATATATATCACATGTTAACTTATGTCTGATATAATATATGTTATGTCTGATGTTAGCCAAAAAGAAATAAAGACTTTCTTTTAAACTTCCAAATACTTCTTGCTGATTAACGTCAACCAACAAAAACGAGGACGTTACAATGAGGATGAGTAGAGAAGAAAACTCCAGTCACCTAAGAAAACAAGAAATTGTGCTTGTCAGTTCAGAATGAATTCAAGGGGTAGTTTAGACCCGTCAGATATTGAACCTTCATTACGCCAGGCACTTTTTAAATACTTGTAGATGTACGTCTTGTGTCTAAAAGCTTGTACCATTGTCTTCTTATAAAAGAAGTTTTTCTCCCTGACTTGTGTTTCTTTTATAGTGGATTGGGAGATTAGTGTTGTATTAACTTGTATAGTTTACTGTATATTGTATACTTGTATAGTATATTTCGCATACTAGTATAAAAGTATGCGATATACTGTACTAGCCGAATGACCCGGGCAACGCCCGGGTTTTACCCGATTAAATGCTTTTATTCAAATACTATTCGTTACAATTATAAATTGGCGCCGTGGATGTCATTCTTGTGTAATATATAAATGAGTTTTAAAAATTGTGAAAAAAAAAATGCATCGGCCTGGAATCGAACCCGGGCCGCCCGCGTGGCAGGCGAGTATTTTACCACTGAACCACCGATGGTTATGAGAAATGGCCATATTTGGGTATTTATTCCATTCATAAAAGCAAACAGTGACAGAATTGATTAAGAATTGTTGCTTGATTATGACGCTGATAACTGTATATACAGTATACTATGATTGAAATTTTACACAAATAAATTTACTGGCAATGCGTTTCTTTTAAATATCATCAAATATTATCTCTACAGACCTTACTGCAATGATATGAGTTATTGAATGAGAGGGCTTGGCTCATCAGTAGTGAACCCTCTCATTCTCAGCTAAGCCCTCTCATTCTATAACTCATATCATTGCAGTAAGGTCTGTAGAGATAATATTTGATGATATTTAAAATAAACGCATTGCCAGTAAATTTATTTGTGTAAAATTTCAACGATAGATGGCAATTAAATTTAATTTACAGTATACTATTCAATAGTAATACAAATATATACTTGTATTTTATAGCTCTATAAGAATAAAGATCGTTTCACCATCAAAATAGACTCTGAAACTAAGCATCAATGGTTCCAGGCTAATGGCCTTCGTTAGCTCAAAGCGGATTTTATTCCACGATATCTACAAAAGTCTGTAGTAAAAATGGTAATTTTGCAAATGAAAACTGTCCTTTATAGAGAGGTGTTCTCTAGCGCGAGTGTCCTCTCATGGAGGTTCTACTGTGTTTAATTGCAATATATCCTTAAAATTTGTAATAATATTTTTGGAAATGTGTTTCTTTTCTCATATCAAATATTATCTCTATAGACCTTACTGCAATGATAAAAGTTATTGAAGTTATTGGGCTTGACTGGCTCTATTTTTGACGTCTATTTTGACAGTAGAGGCGACCTTTATTTTTATCGATTATTATCCCTTCGGAAAAAATTTCCATCCAATTTCACGATAGTAAAGTAAAATAATGCAAACCTTTTGGTGAAAAGACAACGTGGTTTGTTTATTATTTTAATAATTCCTTTAGACTAAAGCAGGATTCCTTTTACGTCTTACTTCTTCTTATTTCTTATCTCCACTCAATTACACTAAGGTATCAAGCTTGTAGAGCTTGTTGATGGTGTCTGCCGGGGAAGAGTAGAGCTCATCAATGGATGAGTCAATAGAGTCAATAATGTTTGAAAATAGAGCAATCCACAAATAAATATTTAATTAAAAAGGCATATATTGGATCAAAATATCATTTATTTTACCAATATTTCAGTTGGCTGAACGCCAACCTTTATCCAGGTGTTATAACATTTTATAGTTTAAAGCACACATTAAAATGTTATAACACCTTGATAAAGGTTGGCGTTCAGCCAACTGAAATATTGGTAAAATAAATGATTTAATATATGCCTTTTAATATATATATATTGCGTATGATATTGTTTTTTACAGCACAATACAACAATGTTGGCAAGTTTCTCTAGAGTGGAATGTCGAGGTGACGAATCCACTCCAGGGCCTCCTCTGTGCACCGGTGGATATCCCCAAGTGTTCCCTGGAAGAATCTTCGAGGACAGTCCCTTAGGATATGGTGCATTGTTTGTATTTGTCCACAGTCACAGTTCTGGTCTGGACTCATGTTCCACTTATTTAGTAGGTAGTTGCATCTACCAGTAGAGGTCCTGATTCTATTGAGGGTTGACCAGGTCCTCCTAGGTAGGTTGTAGCCGGGAGGTTTGGTGTTAGGATCCTCCACCAGGTCTTTGTTGGCGATGGCAAGATTGCTCCATCGGTTTCTCCACTCTTCTTTAAGATCTACATTTTCATCGGCCACCCATGCAGGATTCCTTGATATTAGTCGAGTTGGGGGAGGAATTTCGAGAACAGTGTTGATTGGAAGCTTAGTGCCTTTTAATTAAAGTCAATAATGAGTTTTGGGGTTGCAGGTTGAGAATTGCACTTAGTACATAGTGGGAAAACCCTGAAACCATTCTGGAAAGGCATTGTCCGTAGATGACCAGACTTAAGTTATAGAAATCAAAGACTGTTGTTCCTTTTACGTATTGCTGACTACAAAATAGAATGTTTATTTTTACTTCACATAACGTATTCCTGGATCAGCGAGCCACTCAGAATGGATATGTCATCTCACACCGCAGCGATAAGTAATGGCGTCAATATTTCTCTCGTCCCCCCCCTCTCGTTTTTTTGCCCGTTTTTTGCTCACATTTCAATAAATCCTTGATTTCCGGGTCATGTTGACACACTTCTAAAATAAATTGTAATTTACACTTACTGGAAACTTATCTCTGATGTAGGTACAAATGTATATTTAAGATTTGATTTCAAATATATTATCGGCCAGAAGATATACCTTCTATAAAAATATTTAAAAATCTTATGCGATTATTTTGTTTATTTTTTATTAATAAAGAAACCTAATGCGTAAGTTTAAAAATATTAGTATATATAAAAAAGTATTTCGCCAATTCTGAAATAATTAAAAATCAACTAGAATAGTTGATATTTATTCCGATAGATGGCGCAAGTCATCAGCAACTTTCAGTTGCACGATAAGGAGAGGTGCCTTTTACTTAATTAATGCGTAAGTTGTTTAGATATGTTTATAGAAGTATATTACAGTTTTCTTAATTCTGAATATTTTGTTTTTAATATTATAACAAAGTATTTATTATTTTATTCACAGAGTATCATTTTTGATGTTTATATTTTGCTACTCTGTAAACTTCCCTTATTGCTATCTTGCTTATTTTATCCTTCATAGTTTGTTCTTGCCTTAAATAACTTGCTGTGTCATCCTGAAGTTTGTCTTTCCTAATTTTCCACGTGGCAATATCAACACTTGACCTTTTCTTATTTTTCTTACTTTTTTCCATATATACCATTATCTGTATTTATAAAGTGCCTACTTTATAAGCAACTTTCTTAACTTATAAAAATATGATGAAAATTGTTAGATATTCTTTAATTATTAATCGGTTCAAAATCACATTAATAGGTACCGCTCAGCAAGAGCAACCTAGTTCATGATAATTGAAACAGTGAATAATATGTGAAGGTTATTCACATATTAAACAAAATGTTAACGCGGGATTCAAACCCGGTTCATGACTGTCGGGAATTGAGGGTGTTACCTACTCGTCCACCGACTTTTTTTGTTAATTATTAATATAAAACTATGAAAAAATGATTGAATTTATTTATAAAGTAAAAAAGGTACTTATGAATAAATATTAAGTTTATGTTTGGAAAATTATATGAAAATGATGAAGGCATTGATATGGACAAAACCCAAGGAAGTTGTACCTTCTAGCATGCATATCGGGATTGAGACAATAACTTCAGACTAAATCTTTAGCGTATAATCAAAAATTCTCTCTATATCCATTCATGGACGAGTGGGCCAGTGGTCAAAACCGTTGGTTTTCGACCGCTACGACCCGGGATTGAATCCCGCATTGGGTGTTTTTTCTGAGTAAAAAAATGCTCCAATGGCCCCCGATTCTTGCAAAAAGTCCAACCAAACGAGGCTCTAGCACATTTGTAAGTGCAAAAGTCGAACTGCTTTTCATGTCTATATATAGACCACACCTCCCTGCAGTCCCCCCTGGACCCTTGGAATATTCGTCCAAATTCTGGTTCGTTTCCAAGGTGACTAACGTGGCAACGGCACCCGTTTTCCAATGAAGATCTCCAGCAATGCTTCCGCGTCCGGGGTAACCGCCGCGTCAGGAGCTGCAGCCCGGGCTCCTGATGAGAAATCTACTACGATGACACAATTGAATCTACTACAGCTCAATATAAATGGCACCCAGAGGAAAACTGAAGAGCTGACTTGTCTTCTCCGTGACAACAATGTGCATAGACATGTGATGCACTTACAGTAAAAGCAGTCGCTAACTACCTACCATGATTACCATGGTCTGTAACGCATGTACTTGGGATACATTTTTAAAAATGGTTAGATTATTGAGGGCTAAGTATAATAAAATGTCAACAAACCCAGACGTCAGTTACACCAACCGGTTATAGTTAGATAAAAACGGATTAATAAAGTCGTATCAATATGATAAACCCAGTAGAGGCCCAGTAAAACTAACGTCCATCCACAGAAATGGCAGAAGAACATTGTGAAACACAGAATTATGAAGGAAATCGTTCGACGCGAAGAGAGAAATGTCGCAATTTGCTAATGGAATTGTCGGCATAATGGAATCGGGGCTTTTTAAATCCAATTACAATGGAGGTTGGTTGGTCCGACTTTAAAGGATTTATTTGAAAAGATTATTCTGCATGAGATTTCACATTCGAATGTATAATTCTATTATTTTATCTATATTTTATTTTTAGATTATACAACAACATTCAAACTATAAATTCCATGTAAATATTACCAAAGGTTTGTGTACCACATTATTTTTTTATAAACATAATAATCAAATTCTTGAACCTTACCTTATCAACGTCTGTATTCGTTGTCGTTTCTCCAACCGCAGTGATGTATTGCACTCCCCCAAAAAAGGTATTTTTACCCTAAATGCTACATTACGAGTCAAGATTTACTATTATTCTCTCCATGTTAGTTACCTTAACTATCTATATATTGAAATACATCTTTTTTATTATTATTATTATCCCTAGTACACGTGGTACAGGCCATGATAATCATGGTGGGTAGAAGTTGACGACTGTTTTCACTGTAAGCGCACCACATGTCTACACACGTGAAAAGCAGTTCGACTTTGCACTTACAAATGTGCCAGAGCCCCGTTTGTTTACTTGCACTCACTGATGGGTTGGACTTTTTCAAGAATCGGGAGCCACTGAAGCTGAAGCATTTTTTTTTGTTGTTGTTTAATTAGGAAAAAGTGGCCAATGCGGGATTTGATCTCGAGTCGTAGAGGTCGAAAACCAACGGATTACTCTTCCACTGAAAAAGGCATTGCCTGATCATGCAACTAAAAGTTTCTGGTGGCCTGCGCCATCTGTCGGAATAAAGATCAACTAGTATAAAATAAAGTAAGTAGAGAGAGGAGCTTCTTTATACACTTTTATTCTCGCTAGCTTTCGAACCTACATGGTTCTTCATCTGGCATGGATAGCTTTTACACTCGTTAGTGTAAAAGCTATCCATGCCAGATGAAGAACCATGTAGGTTCGAAAGCTAGCGAGAATAAAAGTGTATAAAGAAGCTCCTCTCTCTACTTACTTTATTTTATACTAATTTGATCAGGATTAGAGTTTTTCTACAAACAAAGATCAACTAATCGTTGATTTTTAATTATCCCAGAATTGACCAATTGCCATTTCTTGATTAATCAAGAAAATCTAACCATGTACGCGTTTCGATCATATTTCGAGAGATGACGCAAGCCATCAGAAACCTTTAGTTGTATGATCAGAAGAAATGCTCTTTTTCTCTTAATTAACATCATTTTTTACTTTTTTGTTATGCTTAAGTTGAATTTTGTTACATTTATTGTTTGAACTGATGCTAGAGAGTTCTATGAAAATTTCATTGAAGTCATCAAATATTAAGATAAAGATCAACATTCTTTGGGGAGAGGGGGGATGAACGTGTAATGGTGTTGTTTTTTTCGTATTTCTTACATCAATGATTCTAGAAGGCAGCTTCTGTGTACTTAGCTTAACACATGTGGTTCCAATTTCTGCTTTTTTTCAAGAAATCATCTATCCGCCTTACAAATCTTTTGATCATATAAAATGAGCTTTTATAAATACCAATTGACCTTTCGTATTTCTTACATCAGCCATTCCAGCATGTAACTTCTGTCTACTTAGTACATGTGGTTCCAATTTCTGATTTTTTTCAAGAAATCATCTATATGCCTTACAAACCTTTTGATCCTATAGAATGAGCTTTTACCATTCGATCTTTCGTATTTCTTACATCAGCCATTCCAGCAGGCATATTCTGTGTATTCAGCATAACACATGTGGTTCCATTCCTTGCTCTTACTTCAAGAAATTATCTATCCACCTCTTACATACAAGTATCTTGTACATCACATAGAATGAGCTTTTTAAATACCAATTGACCTTTCGTATTTCTTACATCAGCCATTCCAGCATGAATACTCTGTGTATTCAGCATAACACATGTGGTTCCAATAACGGCTCTTTCTTTAAGAAATCAACTATCTGCTTTACAAGTTATTTGATCACATTGAATGATCTTTTAGAGATATCAATTGATCTTTCGTATTTCTTAGATCAACAATTCCAGCGGTAGATTCTGTGTATTCAGCATAACACATGTGGTACAATAACTGTTCTTAATTCAAAAGAAATCATCTATCCACCTTATAAGCTCCTTGATCACATAGAATGAGCTTTTATAAATACCATTTGAACTTTCCCATTTCTTACATACGAATTCCATTCCAGCAGTCAGATTCTGTATAATTAGCATAACACGTATTGTTCCAATCACTGCTCTTACTTCAAGAAATCAGCTATTCGCCTTAAAAAATCTTTGATCCTATAGAATGAGCTTTTATAAACACCATTTGATCTTTCGTATTTCTTACATCAACCATTCCAGTTGCCAGATTCTGTTTACTTAGCATAACACAAGTGGTTCCAATAACGGCTCTTTCTTTAAGAAATCATCTATATCCGCCTTACAATCTCTTTGAGCATATAGAATGATATTTTATAAATACAGTTAAACCTGTCTATAGAGCCCCCTCTTGGGACTCATCAAAATAGGGTGCTAAAGACAGGTCACTTTTAATGTAAATCGCATCGTACTACGTATTTAAAATCGGGCGCTATAGAGAGGAAGGCGCTATTTAGAGGGGGCGCTATAGACAGGTTTAACTGTACCTTTTAATCTTTCTAGGAAAAATAGACACTTCGGCAAGTTGGAGTTTTTTATTTTCTCAACGTTTCGACAAATATCTTTTGTCTTCGTCAGGAGAAGTAAATAAAAATAAACATTTGGCAAGGCGCTTTAATCTTTCGTATTTCTTAAATCAGTCATTCCATCAGGAAGATTCTGTTTACTTACCATAGCACATGTGGTTCCAATCCCCACTCTTTCTTAAAGAAATCAGCTATCCGCCTTACAAGCTTTTTATCCTATAGAATTACCTTTTATAAATACCAATAGAAGCTAATGGTGTTTTCAGGTGTGTAGAGAAATATTGGAAACTTAAGGAAAGAAAGAGTTTTAATTTTCACCACATATTCAAGTTTCTGTGTATTCTGGGATATTCACAAATTAACAATCGATTAAAAATAACACAAAAATATGCAAAATATTATTAAATTTCTCTTAATTGTATATATGTACCTCTGCAGACCTATAAGCTTATATCCATAGGTTCCCTAAACACTCCTAAGCTGACTTCCATAGTAAATACAGGATATATAACAAAACCAGTCCAATACAATAGTAGAGCGGTCTGGAAATTAATTTGGCAAAATCGCTGAGAGGGTTCATTACTGATGAGCCAAGCCCTCTCATTCAATAATTTTTATCATTGCAGTAAGGTCTGTAGAGATAATATTTGATATGTTAAAAGAAATACATTTCCAAAAAATATTACAAATTTTAACGATAGATGGCAATTAAATACAATAAAACCTCCACGAGAGGACACTCGAGCTGGAAGACACCTCTCTATAAAGGACAGTTTTCATTTGCAAAATTACCATTTTTACTATTTAGTAGCTCTCCAGTAAGAGGATACCTATCCCTAAAGAACACTTTGTCTCTGAAATTAAGTGTTGTCCTTTATTGATAGGTTCTATTGTATATAAAAATAAGATAAAATCATAATTTTAATATATGCCTATTCCTTTCATGAGAAAAAAAACGTTTAAAGATAAAAAAAAAAGAAGGCTTCAAGGGATGTATTAAAAGGCAGGATGTATGCAATTTGTGGGTAATTGTCGCTATTTCCGGCCTGTGTTTGTGCTACACCATGTAAAATATCGACATGGAACCGCCGAGGTAAATTACACAAGAATTGTCCATTTGTATCCCATCATTCTCCTCTTACATACTTCTTTTATTTTATTTCAACACACAAAACGCGATATCCCGACTAGGGATAATTGCGTCGATTTAAATTTCTAAACAGGAGCCGTTATAAACATATTATACAAAAAAAAAAATTAAATCAATTTAAAAGAGCAAAAAAAAAAAAATAATAATAATAATAATAAGATATATTTGAAACCTGATCCTTCCAGATTAGAAAGATAATCAAAATAAATACTTCTTTATAAATTGAGCATTGTGATTCCAGTGTTTTGTTAACTAACAAACGATATCCAAACTATTGACTTTTTTAATCAACTTTTTTATATATCACGTTTATTATTCTTACAATTAAAAAGATTAATTAAGTATAGAACTTGTGACTTGATCAAAATCCAAGCTATAATGTAGGTATTATTACATATGGTATTATAACAAATGAAGACATTAAGAGACGAATGTTTCTTTTCGCTAATAAATCAAAACATACAAAGTCGGTGGACGAGTGGGTAACACCCTCGATTCCCGACAGTCATGAACCGGGATTGAATCCCGCGTTAACATTTTGTTTAATATGTGAATAACCTTCATATAGTTTTCATTGTAGCAAATATCATCAACTAGGTTACTCTTAATTAAGAAAAAGGTATCTCCTTATCGTGCAACTGAAAGTTGCTGTTGGCTTGCACCATCTATCGGAATAAATATCAACTATTCTCGTTGATTTTTAATTATTCCAGAATTGGCCAAATACCCATTCTTGATTAATCAAGAAAAGCTAACCACGGACACGTTTCGGGCTGTTGGCCCTCATCCCAGTACAATATCACATTTGTACTATTTTTTAACATAGGTTGCTCTTGTTGAGCGGTACCTAATAAAGTGATTTTGGAACTTGGAACTAATAAATCAAGTTTCTACTGTCCTTAGTGCGATGAAAAAATATTGGGAGGACTTAGATTATCAGTGATGAACCCTCCCAGCGGTTTCCCCAATATATAATCCACCAGACCGCTTCTTTAGATCTCTAATACTGTATTGGATCATTCTGCTTATATATGCTACACTGAAGGATGGAAAGGGTGTTATTCTTCATGACAAATAATAGGTAACTTTGTCAAATTATAATTTTAAAACATTTAGTAGAGTAAAACGTTTGACCTTTTCTTAATTAAGAAAAAATGCATCTCCTGATCGTGCAACTAAAATTTGCTTGATGGCTTGCGCCATCTCTTGGAATAAATATCAACTTATCATTGGTTTTTAATTATTCCAGAATTGTCCAAATATACTTTCTTTTTAAATCAAGAAAATCTAACTATATACACGTTTTGGGCTGTTGGCCCTCATCAATTCGCCAAATTCTGGAGTATTTAAAAATCAGCGATTGGTTGACATTTATTCTGAAAGGTGGCGCAAGATATCATCAACTTTCAGGGAGATTTCTTTTTCTTTATTTATCTACCTGATCCAGGTAAAATTCATATTTTGTACTTTTTTTAACTTTTCGAAATTGTTTTAAATCTGCGAAAGTAGGAATATCGAAAAATTCAAGTTAGGATCACCTTTGCCAGTTGTCTTGAAATCCTCGATCAGAAGGCTCTGATTCGTTGCTTAGAGTAATTCTTCTAGCCATCAGCAAGGAACTGTATTCTTCACAAGGTTTTTTTAGTTTCATCATGTATTTCTTAGAAGAAGATCCTACTTCTTATCCATATAAGTAAAACCTTTACAATAAAAAAGAATTGATATACCTTTCACAGGTTTTCAAATTTCAGTTGCTCCATGTTGAGTATTTTCAGCATGATAGACATTCAAAAGAGGGCAAACCAGCAAGAGGGAAACGAGCGATAGCTATGAGAATCTAACATGTCAGCAAGAAAGATCTACAAAATGCCAGCAAGACAGTCGGAGAGATCTACAAGAAGCTAACATGCCAGCCAAAGAGATTTACAAGGAATCAGCTAGACAGTCGGAGACATCCACAATCAGTAAGCCAGAAAGTTGGAAAGATCTACAAGAAGCCAGCTAGACAGTCGGAGAGATCTACAAGAAGCTAACATACCAGCCAAAGAGATCTACAAACAGCCAGTTTGACACTCCGATAAAGCAGCCAAGAGAGACCTATTGGCTACAACTCCGCCCTGCCCAGCCAACATTACGGATCCTCCCATCAATCTGCTATTTCAGGACTTCCTGGCAGATCCCATTGTTTCTATTAAAATATTCACTTCAGTGGCCGACTCCACGGCAAATATGGACACCAAGAATATTGTAATAATTCTTCCTAAAGCCAACATTATGGCCGGGTTCCCATCAAAAACCTCATCTACCCGCCAGCTCGGCAGGCAAATACAATCACAACTTCCCCATACCGACGTCAGCTGTATTGTCATCTTTTCCCCAGTTTAACATTTTTTAAAAATAAATATTTTATTTCCATTATATATGCACTTATAAGAATATAGTAGTAGACTCTCCTATAGCGCGAGTTTTTACAACGCGATTCGTACAACGCGATAAAAAAAAATTGCGACAAATTTATTTATACAACGCGAATTTTCGTATAACGCGTTATAAAATAAAATGCGGAAATTTCCTTATTGACAACTGTACAATACATTTGCATATAAAATAACATTTAGTTTTGTTTTAGTATATAATTATTTTTCCTATATACATCATTTTATACAATACATTTTTACATGATATTTGTCACTAACAATTTACCCTAACAACATTCGCGTTATACAAGTTTTATTTCGTACAACGCGAATTCCTATAACGCGATTTCATACAACACGGAACACATTAATCGCGTTATAGGAGAGTTTACTGTATAAGTATATACTTGTCTAAGGAAGCTTCTCCTTTTTTAGGTCGTAATTTTTTTTTTTTTCAAAATGTAATATTTTTATATTTGTGTTATGTGTATATATATTGTGTTTTGTGTGTATGTTGTGTTGTGTGTGTAGTTATAATTTAATTATTAATTATAAACATATTTTTAAGAATAATTCTTTTCGATGGGGAAACAAGTAACAATCAGATTTAAAATTTAAAAAAAAAAGTTAAACGTTTCTTGAAAATATAAACATGTTTAATAGAAAATTCATATTGGATCAAAATATAATTTATTTAATTAAATCTAAAATATATCTTTTCAATTAACGATCTATTTATGGATTGCTCTATTTTCAAAAAATATATAAAATTGTATATATATTTATACTTTGTCCTTCATTTCCGGCACTAATGAATGAAATATCAAAGAATAGGTATATAGCGGTGGCGATATCCCGGAAATCATCCCCCCCCCCCCCCCCCCCCCCCCCCCCCCCCCCCCCCCATCCCTTGTGAACTGGCGAATCCTGTATAGGGCGAGAGGCCCTAAATAAAGGCTTTGTTGTTGTATATATATTTATATTAGATAATAAAAAGGCATATATTGGATTCAATAAAATATTTATTTTGCCAATATTTCGGCTGGCTGAATGCCAACCTTTATCAAGGCATTACATTTTTGTATAAACAAACTCAGCGCCGCATAGTGTTATAATATCACAGTTGAAATCATTTAAAATACAAAGTAGGTGGGGGAAATTTGTGCATGAAAAAATTATTATAAAAAATTACAATCAAATATTTTAAATATCTTAAAATATTAGAGGAAAAATAATGAGGTCTATCTTCATATTTATATATGCCTCTAAATTTACTGGCAATGCGCTTCTTTTAAATATCATTAAATATTATCTCTACAGACCTTACTGCAATGATATGAGTTATTGAATGAGAGGGCTTGGCTCATCAGTAGTGAACCCTCTCTGCGGTTTCGCCAAATTAATCCCTAGACCGATCTACTATTGTATTGGATTGGTTTGGAATATACCCTGTATTTTCTATGGAAGGCAGCTTAGGGGTGTTTAGTGAACTATGGACATAAGCTTATAGGTCTGTAGAGGTACATACATATAATTTCAAGGTATTGCATCGAGCAAAGCTCTTCCGCAAAATATGTTTTCATAACAAATATATATTAGTAAATTAAATTTAATTGGCATCTATCGTTAAAATAAAATTCGTTAATTATCGTTAAAAAATTTATTTACTAATATATGCCTATGTATTTTTATTAAGACCTAGTGTCTTATTAACGATTCCCTAGGAATAATGGAAGATTACAATTTTCCATCTACTGAGCTATATATACCAACGGAAGACCAGTTCTGTAGATACACCAACCAGGTTACCACGTTGTCTACAAGATCGTACAGGATAGGGAAAGTTGTAATTCAACATCATATCAATCAGGATAACTTAGATTTGTAGAATTTCCCCTTTTCTTTCCCAAATTTGTAAAAGAATTATGATAATACACATACTGCTTCACAAATATAGATAAAGAATTCTTCCTGGATTGAAATTAGACGAAAAACATGGTGAAGGAAGACGAGTTTCTTTTATTGATGCATAGGTGCAAGCTTTCGGGTAAAAACCCTTCAACAGGCGAGCATTGAAGCGTGACTTATAAGAACTATGGTACAAATGGTACCATACCTAATCCTACCATTTGTACCATAGTTCTTATAAGTCGCGCTTCAATGCTCGCCTGTTGAAGGGTTTTTACCCGAAACCATGCACCTATGCATCAATAAAAGAAACTCGTCTACCTTCACCATGTTTTTCGTCTAACATACAGCTTTATTAAGACCACCGATCTTATACAGATTCACCGCAGGAAGGAAGCCTAGATAGAGCTCCTATACTCCAGGCAGCACAGAACCCAACAACAGTCTCCAGGGTCTTATACAGATTCACCACAGGAAGGAAGCACAGATAGAGCTCCTATACTCCAGGCAGCACAGCACCCAACAACAGCCTCCAGGTCCGACGCATGTCAAGTGGTCACATTATGATAATAATGATATTCGAAGATCATTTGTTGGTTGCAAGTTGATTCGAAGAAACCCACAGCCACATCAACCTATGGTTTAACTACCGACGTATCAGTGATTTCCTGTCACTCTCTTCAGTGGAATGTTTACTTGGAATACTAGTTCTACTTATTTACATACACGGTGTTTTCTAAACTATATATGTAAAGCGTCACATATCTGTGTGTACGAATGTTGTGTTGATGATGTGTGATGTGTTGTTGTTGTGTTTATGTATGTGTGTTGTGCGTGCTTTTTTCATATATATTTATTTATTTATTTAACACACAAAACGCGATATCCCGGCTAGGGATAATTGCGTCGATTTACATTTTTTAAACAGAAACAGTTATAAACATATTATACAAGAAAAAGTAATCGAAATAAAAAGAGAAACAATAATATATATTAGGAACCTGAACCTTTCAGGTTTGAAAGAAAATCATAAATATATTTTCAAAAATAGTTGAACTTATAATTATTATCGTATAATAATTCTCTCTGCTATTTACAAATTGGTATAGATATACAACATTATTTATTGTCTGTTGTCTAGCGGTGAAGAAGAATGGGCATTCTAGCAGTAGGTGTTATATATTATATATATAATAATACTATACGAATGACCCGGCTTCGCCCGAGAATTCCTCCGAGTGCAATTTCCTTCATACTGAAAGTACATCAATAATAAATAGTAGAAGTGCCATAGAATAGCAATACAGAAGTAACACATAAACTACAGGCAAACAGTATGTGTGATGGCAAAAATCGTATTATATTAGTGTTTAGCCAAAATAGCCAAAAATACTAATCAAAATGTAATCGAATATTTTCCTCAGATTTATAAAAAGCGACATGCAAAATTTGGTACCAATTGGTTCAGTAGTTTTTAAGTTTATCGCGAAACAGACATTGGCTTTTATATATAAGACCTGGTGTCTTATTAACGATTCCCTACGAATAATGGAAGATTACAATTTTCCATCTACTGAGCTACCAACTGAAGACCAGTTCTGTAGATACACCAACCAGGTTACCACGTTGTCTACAAGATTATACAGGATAGGGAAAGTTGTAAGTCAACATCATATCAATCAAGATAACTTAGATTTGTAGAATTTCCCCTTTTCTTACCCAAATTATGTACATAAACTTTGTTTCAAATATTTGTCCGTATTTACATAAATAGGGTTGTAGATTCGGGAACAAAAGTTACTCAATCGACGTCAAAACCACAACACAGGCCGTCAAAATATTAAAGCTAGAGCTATAAAATGTGAAAAGTTTGAAATTTCGAAAATGGTGTATGCAAATAAGTAGAACTAGGATTTAATCATTCCTCTGAGGAGAATGACAGGAAGTTACTGAAATGTCAGGAGTTGAATAAATCATTGGTTGATATGACTGTGTTTATCTGAATAATGACATTGTATCTTTGGACTTGTATTGAATGTACACCTATCCCCCGATTTACACGGTAGATACGTTCCATAGAAAAACGTGTAAATCGAAAATTAAAAATTTTCGCGAAATTTTTATGCGAAGAAATACAGACACAGTGTGCGTGTGCAGCAAGTCAACACATAAATTTGGGATTCCTCGTGAGATGTGTACACAGCGAATGTGTTCAATCACAGTAGCATTTAGTATAGTGCGATAAAAACAAAAAAAAACTTATTTGGAAAACCGTGTAAAAGCGAAAACGTGTAAAACAAGTACCGTGTAAATCGGGGGATAGGTGTATTCCAAAGCGTTAAAAAAAATAGTAGATTGTAAAAACTACTACCTAACTGCGAGCTTTGTTAAAACTACTTTTACACCTGGACGCT
Source organism: Cordylochernes scorpioides (assembly GCA_030710605.1). Taxonomy (NCBI): domain Eukaryota; kingdom Metazoa; phylum Arthropoda; class Arachnida; order Pseudoscorpiones; family Chernetidae; genus Cordylochernes; species Cordylochernes scorpioides. The sequence continues at coordinate 79,156,692 of CP092876.1, forward strand.
TGGTTTACTCAGCGACTGAAGGAAAACTGTGTGACAATTGACAATTAAAACAACTTTTATTGACATATTGTCAATATTTACACTCAAAGAGAGTTATAATAGTAAAATAATATAATAATAAATAGGAAAATTAAAATATGTACAAAAAGTTATATAATAGAGGATGAGGGGAGGCATCCTCGGCGCGCGAGTGTTCTGCTCCAGGCGACGAGGAAAACTGTGTGACAATTTGACAATTAAAAATGGTTTATTGACATCTAGTCAACAGTCAAGAGAGAGTTTACAGAGTTTAAAATAGTAGAGAAAATATATACACCAGACGAGGCCTTCTCCGAAGGTACGTCTGGATCCTATCAGGAGCTTAGAATCGTCTTGAGTTCAGACTTGCGAGTTATGGAATCCGTGTCCCAGCGATGACTATATGTTGAGGAACATGACAAGAATAATCTTGTGTTTAGGTAAGGTATCCGCGAGGAAACTCTCCCTAAGATGGGGGTACAGGACCGCGACATCATTAATGGTCGTCCCTCGGTTATATAGGGGCCTAAGGATAGTTTCATCGTTCAGTTGTTCGATTATGTCCAAAACGCTGTGAATCCTGAAATTATCCAGCAAGAGAATTCTGTAAGCCATACTGGTCGAAAACCCTGTTGTTAAATTCCATATTTATTAAAACATGAGTTCCAACATCTGCCGTAGTTCACCTCCATGATTACAATACAGGATAATATAGTGCTGCCATCTAGATTTCTTTTTTAAAACTATTTTTGATATTTTGTCTACTTTCTTCGCCATTTATAAATTATTGTTTTTAATTTGTGTTTTTGTCAAAATTCCATACTTTAAATATATATTATTATTATACATGTATGTGGTATATGTACGAAAGCAGATTTTATATTTTTCACTAAAGTTTCCTTCACAAATACATCTTTGATGATCCCTTGTTTATTTAAATATTTCGAGTCCCACAATCCGAAAAATTGCATTTTGGGATCAAAAATATTCATTATTCTTCGCTAAAATCAATAAGAAATCTAAGGCTTGGTTTCCTTTATTTTTTAATTATTTAATATTCAATTATTTTTAGAGAAACCAAGAACATATTGATTTTGTCAAGTGTAAAAGCAGGGAAATTATTTATTATATATTATTGTGTATCTACAACGTATGGAATATCTACATTCAGGTTTGTGCAGTATTTATATACACTCATGGTCAAAACTTAAGGAGATTTCTTATTTTGATATCGCCGGTCGTCTTTTTTTTTTTTTTTTTTTTTAAGGAGACCGTGGCAATTTTGTTCACACTTGGTTATCTTGTGTGTCTTCAATAAAGTTTACTCTAATATCTTTCATAGTTTTTGTCTGAATCCCGATATACATTGTAAAAGGTACAAATTTCTTTAAGTTTTGTCCATGAGTGTACACGTTGTGTCTTTATTTATGCATATTTGCATAATTTGTCGTTTGTCTCTTTTTTTTATGCATGCTTTCATTTTCCATGAGTGTCAAGTTCTACTGGAGATGGAACGAATGATTGGAATTAAAGCGTAATTAATTGAATAACTTGAATGTAAAATTCTGGGTTATAAGAACCACACTTTTGGTGATTTTTAAAGCATTTTCACAATTAGCTGTTTATTTCGATGGAAATTCAATGAACCAAAGAGATTATGATTAATGACAGAGTGATGCATTGTGTAAAGAATGGTTTGAATGGTGAACTGTTGATGAATGTTTGGTTGGGACGTGTGCAGAACGACACTGCCCATATACTCTGGGCGTACCACCACGTACGGCCTAAGCACCCGGGCTCCGTGCCTTACCACGGCCAGGCCCACCGGGGTACTGCCCGCCTACTGCTGCTGCAGCCCCGGCTCCGGCTGAGACTGCCCTCGGGCAACCTGCGGGTCTGGGAGGTGGTGGCCGCCAACGTGAGTCCTCTCACAGACTCCCATACAATGGCTTGAACTGAAGTACACTCATGGACAACACTTAAGAAAGTTGTACCTTTTAGCATGTATATCAGGATTCAGACAATAACTCTGAAAGATACCCTCATGGACAAAACTTAAGGAAGTTGTACCTTTTAGCATGTATATCGTGATTCAGACAATAACTCTGAAAGATACACTCATGGACAACACTTAAGGAAGTTGTACCTTTTAGCATGTATATCAGGATTCAGACAATAACTCTGAAAGATACCCTCATGGACAAAACTTAAGGAAGTTGTACCTTTTAGCATGTATATCGGGATTCAGACAATAACTCTGAAAGATACCCTCATGGACAAAACTTAAGGAAGTTGTACCTTTTAGCATGTATATCGGGATTCAGACAATAATTCTGAAAGATACACTCATGGACAAAACTTAAGGAAGTTGTACCTTTTAGCATGTATATCGGGATTCAGACAATAATTCTGAAAGATACACTCATGGACAAAACTTAAGAAAGTTGTACCTTTTAGCATGTATATCGGGATTCAGACAATAACTCTGAAAGATACATTCATGGACAAAACTTAAGGAAGTTGTACCTTTTAGCATGCATATCGGGATTCAGACAATAACTCTGAAAGATACACTCATGGACAACACTTACGGAAGTTGCACCTTTCAACATGTATATCGGGATTTAGACAATAATTCTGAAAGATACACTCATGGACAAAACTTAAGGAAGTTGTACCTTTTAGCATGTATATCGCGATTCAGTCAGTCCCTAAACCAGAGTGTCCAGGTATCACTGACGGAGGACGAAGATTTCACCTACTCCTGCACCGTGGTCCGGGCACCGCTGCTTGGCCGCAAACACCACGCCGTCAAGGTATCATCACGTATTCTGCTACCATGCTGTTAATGTTTTTAAAATACAACATTATTTTTATATTTAAAATCTTATTGTATAATGCAGTTATCTTCACTTCTCATTGCTTTCTATTTATCATATCCATTGTTTCATTCTTTGTATAGTTTCACAAATAAACGTATTTGTTATTTTTTTTATTTATAACTGGGCGAGAGAATGGAATAGGTGTGATTTACTTGACACCATAAAGTAAAAATTATGGATATAGAATTAATATGTTCCATATTTCAAACAATAAAATCTTCTAATGATGAGATGTTGAGGTAGAGCCTGCTTCACACTGAAGAGAATGAACATCCTTAAACCCCTTATAATACAATATAATGCGGCTTGTGATTGTAAAACGACATTTAAAGATTATCCCGCATGAGTTTCTTTTCAACGAAAAATCAAAATTTATTTTAAGGAGAAATAACGATTATTCCTAACCTTAGGGATGAGGTATGAAAGTATGAATTGTGAAGAGCAATGATAAACGGAAAATAAAAGTGTCCAGGGATGGGAATCGAACCCACAGTGTTCCGCTTACCGGGCAGATGCCATGTCCACTGTTGAATTTAAATAATAGTATACGTTTGAGACTATATTTTGTGTATTACAATATAATGCGGCTTATTATTGTAGAACGACATTTGAAAATTATCCCGCATGAGTTTCTTATGAACGAAAAATCGAAATTTATTTTAAGAAGAAATAACGATTATTTCTAACCTTAAGGATGAAGTATGAAAGGATGAATTGTGAAGAGTAATGATAAACGAAAAATTCCCATCCCTGGACACTTTATTTTTCCGTTTATCATTACTCTTCACAATTCATTATTTCCTACTTCATCCTTAAGGTTAGAAATAATCGTTATTTCTACTTAAAATAAATTTGGATTTTTCGTTCAAAAGAAACACATGCGGGATAATTTTAAAATGTCGTTCTACTATCTTTTGTGCTTGTTCAATGTGACCTATGTTGGGTTTGGTGATATCTCGACGACGTCTGTTCCAGGAATCTATTCCCATTATTATCCATATTTCAGAGGTCAAATCCCTCCTCTCTTCTTGTAACACCTTCCAAATATTTTCCTGAGTTCTTGCTCTCCGCCTCTGCGGACACTTTCTCAAATAACCGAAACTGAAAACAAATATTTAATTATTCTAGCCTTAGTAGATGTGACGGGAATCTTCTTGTTATTAGAAGCATTCGTTCTCAATTATTCCTTCAGCTTCATTCTTTATCTCGACTTAGAGCGCTATGTCCCCCTAGGGACACTTGCACTTTAAACATAAACAAAAATTTTGAAAGAAAAGAAAGATATTTTAAATATGTACAGAATTAGTATGCAAGTTAGTTAAGTGAAAAGATGAAAAAACAATCTCAACACAATTGATATATTCTATAAAATAATAATAAAATAATAATAATGATATATATAAAATGGAAGGATTTAAAAGCACGAATGTTTCTTTTATATATAAGCAGAATCGTCCAATACAGTATTAGAGCTCTGAGAAGCGGTCTGGTGGATTAAATTGGCGAAACCGCTGGGAGGGTTCACCACTGATGAGCCAAGCTCTCCCAATATATTTTTTCATCGCAGTAAGGTCAGTAGAAGTTTGTATTATGCATAAAATAAACATTCGTGCTTTTAAATCCTTCCATTTTATATGTATAGATGGCGCGTTATTGCTTTGTGACAATTGATATATGTACAAAGGGTTGGTATGCAAATTTATTTGAAATCAAATTGTAAAGTATTGTGTGTATTCGAGAAAAGCAATTTACAGATTGAAAAAAGTTTTAAGGAATATTTTAGAATGAAAATATGCTAGATATTATAGAGAATTATTCAATTAAAACAATACTAAAAAGAGTTAATTTCTAAATAAAAGCGCTCCAATGGAATTTACTAGTTTTTTTTATAAAATTCAAAATAAATCTGCAAAATGAGTTGAATTTTATATATTTGTCTTTAGTTGAAATTAGCTCAAAAGGGTTTGATACATTTAGTTCATTGTTTATTCTATACTCTTGGAAGACGGGCTTCATGGTATAGGCGTTAGTGAAATGACTGGTTTTACGTGATGCACAAACAATTTGTTTTCACCATAGAGTTTAGAAATGGGATGCTCGAGGAAAGACTTTAAAACGCTGCTCACAGAGTACTTAGTGATATCAAAATTCGAAACTATTTTAAAGGCGTAAGATTATTTTTGATATTAAACAATTTCTACTGCCCTTACTGCAATGGAAAAATTAATAGGAGGGCCTGGCTCATCAGTGGTGAACCCTCCCAGCGGTTTCGCCAGTTTAATCTACCATACCGCTGTTATATTGCATTTTTGGAACTTCCTTTTATAGTGATACTGTTGATAGACTCTTGGAATGGGTATTTTAGAAGAACTATGGATATAAGCTTTGAGGACAGTAGAATTACATACATTTATAAATATATAATACTAGCCGAACGACCCGGGCAACGCCCGTGTTTTAATTTAGACACGTGGACCTGTTGGATCATTAACGCCCGTGTTTTACCCGATTGAATATTTTTATGCAAATACTATTTGTTACAATTATAAATTGGCGCCTTAAATAAATGCATATATTAGTTAATAACTATAGCCTATGTGCTTTATCTGTCTATGTACTGTTGGCTTCCGTAGGCGTCTCTTACTGGGAAAAAGAAAGAGAGGATTCCATTTAGTTATTAACTAATATATGCATTTATTTAAGGAGCGACCCGCTCCAACACAATAGTTACAAAAACCAAAAAGCAAACGGTGACAGAGATGAAGAATGCATGACGCTCGTAACTGTATATAGAATGCTGCGAGCAATCGCTCTTCCGCAAATATCAAATTGTTTCTTTTATTAGAACATTTATAATATGATGCACTAGCGCGCCATCTGTTATATTAGTGATATGTTTGACATTCGTTGGAACCTTAATCACAGAGGGAAGGTTCACAACCACCATTTGCCGCCAACGATCAAGAAGGTTTCTGAACTTTGAATTATTTACGATCAAAACATTTTCACCTCTTTACTTTATGATGCAGCTAAGTAGCCTAGTCAACGCTGAAGTCCGACAGAAAAAAAAACTTGTTCCAAAGTAAAGACGGACTTATCAGGTTCCAAATGGTCCTCATCAAGTCAGCTTTCTGCAGTTTGTCTTCAAATTTGGTCAATAAGATGATTCTTAATATATGAAGAACCTACTTTTTACGATCTTTTAAGAATATTTTATTTAACTTGTTTCTCTGTCTGGCGTTCTGACTGTCTGTTTACAAATCTCGTAAATTTTAACATACTTACAGAGCATCTAGAAGTCTGAAGTTGGTACACTTGTTCAAATCTGCTAATAAGAAAAGTTGACAAAATTTCAAACTTCTGAGTAGTCGATGTGGACCGGAATTGGCTAATTTCTACTTTTTTCTTTTAAATATTCTGATTGATTTTTAATATACTTACAGGGCACCTAGAAATCTGGAATTTGGTACACTTGCTCAAACCTGATGACCCTTCAAGTGGACAAAATATTATAGAATTCTGGGTGGTCGGTATTAGACTTATTTTAAAGAGAAAGTTGTAACTAGAAGTCAGGTCTTTTAGCTTGACTGGTGCAATGTCTTTGGTTCTTCCACAAAAGTCATTGAATCTTAAGAACTCACTGCCCCGTCCACCATCACAGGAAAGTATAAAAAACATGGATATTGTCAGACAGATCTGTTCGAGGCTGTCTACACGCCAGTCCTTGTTAGACAGTACCTCTCTTTCCGCCTACTCTTCACGGATTGTTGGTTCTGCTCTCGCCGCTCGACTTACACACCCATATATATATATGTATATTCAACATTGTAACTACAGTAGTAAAATAGGTCGATATGAAAGGAAAAAATTGGTAAAACTGTGTTTGAGGGTGAACTGTCAAACTCACATGGCCTTGACAGCAATCCTTATGTCGGTACGTTGTCCATCCTACTCTTCTTTCCCCCATTCCAACTCTGTACAGGGTACACAACAAGAACAGATGTACGGATGCCCTAGGTGGAGCCGGTTCTACCTCCCGGACGTCTGGTCCGCCACATGAAGCTGTTCCAGTGTCTGGGCGTGAGTGCTGAGGCCATTGAGAACTTCCAGGACGGACAGAGCTATCCGTGTCATGGCAGCGGCAGTCCTCCTGTCTTCTCCCGCTGTGAGGACATCTTCGCCGTGTGGGCCCGGGGTGCTTCGGTGGGTACAGCCCAGCTTTCATTCACTTTTCTTCTCCCCAAATCTTTATAATACCACGGAGAGATTTCGCTTTAATAGAATTTATTGTGCTCAAACAGAATAAGAATATATTTTTTTTTTGGAACACAATATGCATATACATTCATGTAAAAAACTTCTATGTATTTGAGCTTCAAACGTAAAAGTGAGGTACAATTGTTGCTAGCAGAGATATTACCGATGTTCTACCTTCGACTAAGTTTCAAATACGAGCAAATGAAGCACTTATTGCTCGATAATTTTTAATGCCGACTGGCTAGGCTGGATAGCTCTTACTATCTAGTTCTCTAAAATAAAAGATACTTCGGCCAGAAAATCTACCTTTCCAAATGCTTTGTTTTTCCTGAAGAGGACAAAAGATTTTTGGGAAAACGTTGAGAAAATAACGATTTTCTGGCCGAGTTATCTTCTATTTTAAAGAACTATGAATGCTGGCCAGGGCAAAAACTCTATTTTCTTACTATTTAACAATATTATTGTGTTGATAGCTTTATAAATGACTTTATATTGCTACAAACAGATATAAGAAAATAGGATAGTTATAATGCTACTGCTGGATATGGTAACAAATAGGAATGCTGGCCTCCATTGTCAAACTCTTTAGCCATTATGGTTTAAAGTATTGTTACGTCGTACCCAAACGCTGTTCATGTTCTTTGTCTAATCAGGTGCTACAAAGATACACGTGAGTTCGAAGGGATGCAGCAAAAGTTATCGCTTTATTATACGTGGCACTAAACAGAAGGAGTACAATGAGTGGGACTTGACTTCAACCTTCCCGTCAAAAGAATGCTTGGCGCCGTGGATGTTACTCTTGTGGAGAGTTCCGCCATTCCGCTTCACACTGTACACGTCCAGCCTGGACTACACCGCCTTGTAGGCCGCTCTTAAGTCAGGCTCTTCTGACACCTTATTGCAGGATCATATAGACGGTCACACTCTCCGGGGACAACTTTCCACGTCTTCTCCCCGCCGCAGATGTGACCAGACTCTCTCCTCCCCCACAGAGGAATGCTGTTTCTGGCCCCTGCCCTCCATGACAACACATGGCCATCCCCTACTTATCTTCCCCTAACTTTACTCTGGAATCTTGTCATCCATTTTACAGTATCATAACATCTTATGGTGTTGCAGCCTCTTCAGCTTCCCGACCACGTGGGCATTCCTCTGGGAGAGATTGATTCCTTCTTCCTGCTGGAGGTCCTCTTCCACAACAGAGACCATCACCAAGGTGCATTGATTGTTCCTAAAATTGATTCGATTTTTCCTACAATTGCTAATATTTCGATTTTTCCTACAATTGCTAATATTGTTGTGTATTTACAAAAAACTATTGAATTTGATGTAAGAAACTTTGATAGATATTAGGTATCTTGGATCAGAGAGAGAGAGAGGAGCACAGATAATACCGCTACTATGTATATCGTCTTGAAATGTTGGGCATTTGAGTAGAAGATGAATAGAATCCTGAACGTTGTACCCACAAAACACACACTCACAAAGCTTTATTAAGACCAACGGTCTTATACAGATTCACCACAGAAAGAAAGGAATCATAGATGGAGCTCCTGTATTCCAGGCAGCGCAGCACCCAACAACAGCCTCCAGGTCCGACGTATGTCCAGTGGCCACACGCTCCTTCGTACATACGTCATGGTTAGCGTATCACTGAACAGGCTAATGTGGAATCAGCCGCGTTCTAGTCTTCGCTTTCCTCATCCAAATGAACTACAGCATTCGGCGATTCTATTAATATCCTCCGAACGGTTACTGTGGCCTGTATTCACAAAAACAGCTTTAATCTCATCTACTACGTGAATTCTTTCCAGAAAACTCTGAAATGACGATGGTTGGTTACAAATTAAGATGTTGACTGCAGGGGTCATAGCTGGCAAGGCAGGACTGACTGTCCACTATACCTCCAAGCTGCGCAAGTCGGACACGGCGGTGTTGGCCCTGGGCGCCCTGCCCGAGCCCTGCATGGCCCTACCCCCCGGGGTGGGGGGCTACAAGGTGGCGGGGCACGCGGACCCCCAATGTCTCTCACCAGTAAGTCTATCTCAAATTTACATCGCTGAGATTGAAGTGTGCAGTCCATATTGGAGAAAGTGGATGGTGTAAAATAGAATTATTTTATTTAAATAATCAAATATAAATATACACGCACATATATTAGGCACATAAAAATAGGCGTTATTGTTAATTTTCAAAATATTCACACCCATATTTTACAAAATTTATTTTGTCCATAATATAAATATATATATATTAATTTTTTTTCTCTCCATTGAAAAAAAAAAAATACAACAAAATATTTGTAAAACTTAATTCTGTTGACGTTATGTGGCGCTGAGTTGTTGTTGACACACATTAAATATCTTATAGCACCTTGATAAAGGTTGGCGTTCAGCCAACTGAAATATTGGTAAAATAAAAGATATTTTGATCCAATTTTGATCCTGGGCCAAATCTATGGCTAAAATATAGATGGAAATTTTGCCGGGAGGATATTGATTTAAAGAGACAAAGGTCGCCTCTCCCGTCAAAATAGACGTCAAAACTAGACGCCATCTATAAATCTCTAAATCAATATCGCCCTCTAAATCAATATCCTCGCGGCAAAATTTCCATCTATATTTTGTCCATAGATTTGGACCAGCCACCTTGCAAGCAAAACACCTCTTTGGCAGATTGTCAAGATTCCATTAGATCCTGTGTGGATCTCATGGAGTAAAGTCCGCCCTAGACTGACGAGGGCCATTAGCCCGAAACCATGGTCTCTAGGTGGACGCTTTTCAGTTTGCCAAAGCTGGTGTTGTGGCTTTGTCACCGACCCGAGACGGCTAGTTTGCGGTGACGGTCAATAGATGGCGTCTGGTTTTGACGTCTATTTTGACGGGAGAGGCGACCTTTGTCTCTTTAAATTAATATCCTTTCAGCAAAATTTCCATCTACATATAAATATATAAAATAATATATATATAAAGGTCTTCATTGTGGTGGCGCCCACAGCGGGAAAGATTCCGCCACCGATGGACTGCCAGAGTTCTTTCCCACAAAGTAGACAGGTCGATGTGTTGGCTGGCATTACTCAACTCAAGACCAAGATGGTACTTGTAGATGGTAGCCTTCGCCGTATTTGTCAGTTGCATTGCCTCAGAGAGAGATTGAATCTTCTTTATTGCATTCTTCATATATGGTTATATATGAGGTTTTAAATACAAGAATTTTGAATAAATATATTAATAATGGGTTGGCCAAATATCACGGAACAAGTTAAATAAACGTTTAGTTTATTTTTGTTCCACTAGATGGCGCTCTGCCATCTAGAAATGCTCATGTGAGCCTGGTTAGGATATGTCTCTTTTATTTTTAATATCAACACCTGACCCTTTTATATTTTTTTATTGTTTTTTCATATGAATAAATATATGTAAATATTTTTGAAAATAGAGCAATCCATAGATAAATCTTTAATTAAAAAGGCATATATTGGATCAAAATATCATTTATTTTACCAATATTTCAGTTGGCTGAACGCCAACCTTTATCAAGGTGTTATAACATTTTAAAGTGTGTCAACAACAAACTCAGCGCCACATAACGTCAACAGCATTAAGTCAACTTAACGTTATGTGGAGCTGAGTTTGTTGTTGACACACTTTAAAATGTTATAACACCTTGATAAAGGTTGGCGTTCAGCCAACTGAAATATTGGTAAAATAAATGATATTTTGATCCAATATATGACTTTTTAATTAAATATGTAAATATGTAAATAAAATAATTGATAAATATACATATATATAAAATATATACAATCTTCATGGTAGCGCCCAGAGAGAACATGGTATAAAACTCTGTAGCAAACACCTAGCTGAAGCCTGTCTGTACAGATCCTGCCCACGGACGGTATCCGAATATATGCCGGGCTGTTCCTGACTCACTCCCTGGGTAAGTATGTCCCACTGTCCATCTCGACAGCCCAGGTGACAACTGGATGGACCAGCGCGGCAAGTGGAGGTCCGGCACTTCCGCGCGGACCAGGAGTTCGATCCCTTGTTGTCTGACTTCCATTTCGACCCAGACTTCCTGGTGAGACTATGCCAGACCCTATCTCTCTGTGTGTCCTCACCACCACGGGTTGTCCAGGAGTACCGTCTTATGAACAAGGAACGGCGACTCCACCAGGTATCGTCTTCAACCACAGAACTCTCCCTGAACACACGCTTTAAACTACCATCGCTAGAAGCTACCAGATTAGCCATTAAAAAGATTGTATTGACTTCTATAGTCAATAGTCAGACAAATTAGAGATCCAATGAAAGCCTATAGTTATGAAATATATCCACACTTAAGGATCTTTATGTATTTTATAAAAATGTTGTTGATTCATTGTCATCCCCATAGCAGATAAAAAATCAAAGGTAATAAAAGACTTTACAGAGAGCGATGGAGAGAGTAAACTGAGTTATTCATATGTACTGTAGGGACTCTGTACGTCATATTCATACCAGGGAGTGTTGTGGGTCGATGTTACAAAAAGAACAGCCAAATAAGTGATTTTATAAATATATGATTATTATTAGATATAAGGATACATATGTTGACAAAACAACCGCACACAGCAGTAGAACAAAGGCAGTCTTTTGGTATATACAAGGAAGAAGACTGACGGTTGAGGTGGGCCGTTCCCATTGGTCAGTTATCTTCATGCAGCGCCTCCAAGCGGCGTCCGTGTCCACGCTTCTCTCATCAGGGAGGATGGAACCTTAAACTCACCTCCTTAGTCGTTTTCAAACACACACATATACAAAAGCCTTTTTCTTAAATAAAGACACTTCGGCCAGAAAAGTTTTTATTTTCTCAACGTTTGGACAAAAATCTTTTTCCTGACTTAGTGTCTTGCCAAATACTTTATTTTTCCTAACGAAGACAAAAGATTTTTTGTCGAAAAGTTGAGAAAATGAAGACTTTTCTGGCCGAAGTGTCCTTATTTAAGGAATATGAGAATGCCGGCTAGGCATGAGGTATAATTATTATATATGAATGAATATATATAACCAAAATACAATGTAAAATTGTCCTGAAAATTGAAAATGGACTTGAATTACGTGATTATAAAGTTATTAGTATCAAAATGAATATATAAAATTGACGCTTTGAAAAATGCCAATTATTTCTGAAGAATTCTTCAAATTGATATTTGAATAATAAATAATTTGATTTGAAACCTCTATTTTAAAGATAAATGCCTTTTTAAAGTCATATAGTCTTATACATAGTTTTACCACGGTGTCTCTGCAAATAAAACGATTAGAAGAGAAATTCTCATTTAAATGTAATAATGTGAAATTTATAGTTATTTTTGTTTCCTAATTAACACGGTATTTAGTTTCGATTATTTAGATTATCAGATAAGAAGATGGTCCAGTCCCATTTAGAAACCATTATTGAAACCATTATGTATAAAAGAAACATTCGTGCTTTTAAAGCCTTTCATTTTATATGTATAGATGGCGTGTTATTGCTTTGTGTTAATTTATGCCTAACTGGCCTTGTCTTTATTGTTTGCGGAAGAGCATTGCTCGATGCAAATATTTGAATGTAATTCTACTGTCCTATAAGCTTATGTCCATAGTTTTCTTGAAAACCATTTCTGAGATTCCATCCTTCAGTGCTGCGTATATAAGCAGAATCGTCCAATAAAGTATTAGAGGTCTGAGAAGCGGTCTGGTAGATTAAATTGGTGAAACCGCTGGGAGGGTTCACCACTGATGAGCCAAGCCCTCCCAATATAATTTTTTCATCGCAGTAAGGGCAGTAGAAGTTTGTATCATGTATAAAAGAAACATTCGTGCTTTTAAATTCTTTCATTTTATATGTATAGATGGCGCGTTATTACTTTGTGTTAATTTATGTTCATATTACTCTAAACTTACCAACAATTGATTAACCATGTGACTAAGTTGGCGCATGTACAGAACGACCATCTGGTGGTGGAGTGTAACTACGATACCAGGGGGCGTGTCACCACAACTTTCGTAAGTTCCCTTTTCACTGGCTGTGAACTGAAAACTTGAGTACGTACACCCTTTCCCATAATCCCCTAATAAAATAATTCGCCTAAAACAACAAACAAATTGGAGCTTAGAATTAAATATTTACAAATTTGCATGGTATTATTCGACAGAGTTCATAAAATTTATATAGACAAAATGTCTGAGTTAAAAGAGTTAGATCATTTATATCAAACGATATTTCACTTCTGAATAGTTCGTATAGTCTCTACAGACCTTACTACAATGATATAAGTTCTGAATATTGTAACAAAGTATTTATTATTTTATTAACAGAGTATTATTTTTTATGTTTATATTTTACTATACTCTGTAAACTTCCCTCTTTTGCTTATCTTTTGTTTATCACTCATAGTTTGTTCTTGCCTGAAATAAATTGTTGTCTCATCCCGAAGTTTCTTTATTTCGACTTAGAGCGCTATGTCCCCCTAGGGACACTTGCACTTTAAAGATAAACAAAAATTTAGAAAGAAAATAAAGAAAGATATTTAAATATGTACAGAATTAGTATGCAAGTTATTTAGATGAAAAGATAATATATATATATCAACACAATTGATATATGTACAAAGGGTTGGTATGCAAATTTAGTTAAATGAAATCAAATTGTAAAGTATTGTGTGTATTCGAGAAAAGCAATTTACAGATTTAATAAAAAAAAGTTTTAAGGAATATTTTTGAATGAAAATATGCTAGATATTAGAGAATTATTCAATTAAAACAATACTAAAGAGAATTAATTTCTGAATAAAAGCGTCCCAATAGAATTTAGTAGTTTTTTATAAAATTCTAAATAAATTGTTGTAACCAAATGAAGTTGGTCTTCCCTTATTTTCCACGTGGCAATATGATTTGTGGGCTGGAAGTTGATTCAGTAAAAACACAGCCACATCAACCTATGAATGTATTTAACTCCTGACATTTCAGTGACGTTCTGTCACTCTCTTCAGGGGAGTGTTTACTTTAAATCCTAGTTCCACTTATTTACATACATTATTAATAACCATTCCCCTGAGGAGAATAACACCAAGCCACTGAAACGTCAGAAGTTAAATTAATCATTGGTTTATGTGGCTGTGTTTTTCTGATAAAATTATTATAAAATAAATGAAGCCTCCAGGGTTAAGTTTCTTGTGCAACTTTTTATTTTCAAGCTTTCGGACTTGTCAGTCCTTCAACAGGATTATCATGTTAACAACTTAATAATAAATACAATTTTTATATACATATTCTTATATTAGACGAAAAATATGGTGAAGGAAGACGAGTTTCTTTTATGTTCTTATAAGTCGCGCTCGCCTGTTGAAGGGTTTTTTACCCGAAAGCTTGCACCTATTCGTCAATAAAAGAAACTCGTCTTCCTTCACCATGTTTTTTGTCTAATTTCAATCCAGGAAGAATTCTTTATCTACATTATTATATACATATTTTAAATACCTATTATATATTGAGGGAAAAATATATTACATTATTTCTGTTTGAAAAAATTATTAGAATATAGAATATAAAATTATTGTTTGAAAGGGATTTGATCATCAGTAGTTAACCTTCTCAGCATTTTCGCCAAGTTAATCTCTAGAAAAAGATATTGTTTCGATGTTGTAGGGAGGCTACACCGCCGAGGACGAGCGTTGCCTGGCATTCCTGCTCTACTACCCCCGGGTACCGCGGTCCCAGGCTCTTAGCTGCCCCTCCGTCAGTTTGGTCACCTCACTGGCCGGCATCGACTCCTTTAACAGGTCTGTCTGTCTGTCTGTTTGGTCGAACAACATCCGTCGTTAGAGAGCTCGATTTTTGACATTGCTCCTGTAAAGTCCAACTTGAGTATTGTTTTAGTTCCCTAGACGACACCGTTTTAGCTCTAAATCTAGCCTCACAAGCATAATATGTAAACATATCACAAGTTAACAATGTATTGAATCTATTAATTATTGGTTTCAAACCTGATTTGTGATTTATATTGATGTGAAAAGACCAAGCTGCCGTCAATAGAAGCCAAGTACACTCATGGACAAAACTTAAGAACGGGGAAAGTCTTTAATGTCGCTAACCCTCTGTTTTTATTATTATTATTATTATTATTATTTTATTTTAAGGAAGAAGAAGACGAGGCAATTTTGTTCACACTTGGTGATTTCGTGTCCTCAATAGAGGTCATTGTGTTTTAAATATCTTTCAGAGTTATTGTCTATATACCGATATACATGCTAAAAGGTATAACTTCTTTAAGTTCTGTCCATGAATGTATATACCGGAATTGTGGCATTTTCTATTTCATCAGAGGCATCAACCTTTTTATTTAAGTGTGGAGACCTTCCTACATACAGTAAATATTCAACTACTGTCCTGGCCAGCACGTTCTCTCAATCTGTCACCAATAGAAAACGTCTGGTCAATGGCTGCCGTCACCAGACTCCAGTCACTACTGTCGATGAACTGTGACGTAGTGTTGACATGGGAACCTGTACATGTCATCTCTGTTTGACTCAATGACCAGGTGTATAAGTGCTGTTATTGCTGACAGAGCTGGTTCTCTCTTCAGGGTACTGATTTCTCAGGTTCCATAACTCCAGATTTCTTGAAAATTTGAAAACTTGTTATTCCCAGTATAATGTATGTGTCTAATAAATATCATTTATATATTTTAAAAACTTAATGCTGTTGACGTTATGTGGCGCTGAATTTGTTGTTGACACACTTTAAAATGTTATAACACCTTGATAAAGGTTGGCGTTCAGCCAGCTGAAATATTGGTAAAATAAATAATTTTTTGATCCAATATATGCCTTTTTAATTTAAAAAAAAATATATATATATATATTTGAATGGTACAGCCTACTCCACGCTGACGAGCGCCAACATCGCGAAACGCGTTCGTGGATGGCTTTTCTTGATTTATCAAGAAATTGGGTTGGCCAAATATCAGAGAACAGGTTAAATCAATGAATAGTTTATTTTTGCTCCACTAGATGGCGCTCTGCCATCTAAAAAGCGCATGTGCTCGTGGTCTGGAGATGCCTTTTTATTTTTAATATATGTATATACAAGGGGGGATCAATAAATAAGGTGAATTATCTTATTTCTTAAAAATTAAAAAAGCAAAAATAATTTAAATCACAGAATATTAAAATATAACATCGAGAGACTATTCAAGGTGTTCTGTTCTTTTTTCCCACGCGCGGCGCGAGACTTATAAATAAACTAAAATGGAAGCTCCCTTGAAGGATTGCACCACGCTTGAACAAGGTGCAGTTATTCGTTTCTTGAATGCAGAAGGTATTCAAACATCTCAAATATGCCAAAGAATGAAAAATATCTATGGTGAGTCTTGTTTGTCTCAAAAAACATTTATAAATGGGTTAACGAGTTCAAAAATGGACGAATTACAAGTTCCGATATTGAGCGACCTGGACGACCAAGTGTTACGACGCCAAGCACGATAAATGCGGTTGAAAACTTAATTTTGGAGGATAGAAAAATATCCATTTTTACCATAGCCGACAATTTTAATATAAGCTATGGAACTGTGCACACCATTATTAATGAACAATTGCAATTTAGAAAAATATGCTGCAGATGGATTCCACATTTCCTTAATTTGGACCAAAATCTTAACCGTATTCGGGTTTCAAAGGCTGTGTTAAAGCGGTATGAAGAGGAAGGTGATCATTTCCTTGACCAAATTGTAACTGGAGATGAGAGTTGGTGTTATCATTATGATCCTTCGACAAAACGTGCATCTATGGAATGGAAACGAGGCGACTCTCCAAGACCAAAAAAAATCAGGTCTCAACGTTCGGCCGGTAAAGTTTTGTTAACAATTTTTTGCGATGTTGATGGCCAATCGGTCTTGATTTTTTATCCTCAAGGCACCGTATGAACAGCGACCTTTATTGTGACATTCTTGTAAATAAGCTAAAGCCCGGTATAAGAAACAAAAGAAGAGGGAAGCTTAGTAAAGGTGTTCTCTTCCTTCATGATAATGCAAGGCCGCATACATCATGTAAAACTGTATCTACAATCATTAAATTAGGTTTTGAAGTTTTAGAACATCCTGCATATAGTCCAGACCTAGCCCCCTCTGACTATTTCCTTTTTGGACTACTAAAGAAGGAGTTAAAGGGAAAGCGATTTGACTCGGATGAAGATGTCCAGAAAAGTGGTGCAAGATATTTTTCACACGCTTCCTAAGAGTGCCTATAAAAAGGGTATTTACAAGTTGCCAGAACGATGGAGACGATGTATAGAAAGCCAAGGTGATTATTTTGAATATATCAAGTCCTAAATTTTAATATCGTTCTTATTTTATTTTATAAATTATAATTCACCTTATTTATTGATCCCACCTTGTATATTGTAAGATATATTTTAAAAACTATCAATTCAATTATTAGTTATTACCTATGAGTTTGCGTATTATATAGCTGCGAGTGATCTGAAAAAGTGTCAATGTTTAGACAGCAGACAACAAATCATCAGAAAATATTGGGCGTGAGCTATGGCCATCGCAACGGTAAGATGGGCGGATGGCGGGTTTGTTGAAGTATGACTGTAGCTGTAGATTAACACTTGGAGAAATGGAAGAAGTTGGTAAATGAGAGATCTACAGGAAGATTTCGTACAACAGTAACGTCCAACCTGTCGAGTGAACTTCTCATAATTAACGTATTCAGGCCGACCATAAAGTCTCTTCTCTACATATCAGTCAAACGTCAACGCATCAGGTAAAATATAATACACTGCGGCTTGTGATTGTAAAACGACACTTGAAAGTTACACCGCATGAATTTCTTTTCAACGATAAAACCAAAATTTTTATTTCAAGGTGAAATATCGACTATTTCTAACCTTTTTGGATGAGGTATGAAAGGGTGAATTATGAAGAGTAATGACGAACGGAAAAATAAAAGTGTCCAGGGATGGGAATCGAACCCACAATGTTCCGCTTACCGGGCAGATGCCATGTCCACTAGGCTACCCTGGACGTATTTTTTCCGTTCGTAAATGATACATAAAGTAACTTATAATACAATATAAGTATATATCAGGTATAGCAATAGAAGAGGTGAACAGTATGTAAGTTCTAGAAAAGGTCAAAATGGATACTGTGTAATTTGTAATAAACGTTCTTACCTTGACTTATAATTCAATAAAATTCATAAAGCATCCAAAGCTAAGTTTCTTGTACAATTTTATTTCTCTACCTTTTGGCCTAACATGTCCTTCAACAGAAGCAACTAGGAGTATAACGTCTAGCTAACTATATACATGTGTATAGTTATCTACAAGTTATACTCCTTGTTGTTCCTATTGAAGGACATGTTAGCCCTAAAGGTGGAGAAATAAAATTATACAAGAAACTTAGCTTTGGATGCTTTATGAATTTTATTATTTTATAAGTCAGGGAAATGATGTTTATTACAAATTACACAGTATCCGCTTTGACCTTTTCTAGATTCAGTGATTTAATTGAATGATTTAGTGATTTATTTGAATCAGTGATTTATTTAGAGCACATTTGTCATGATTAGATTTTTAACTTGGCTCTTAACTTGACCTTTTCTAGAACTTACATGCTGTTCACCTCTAATGCTATACCTGATGTACTGATGTTTGACTGATATGTAGAGGAGAGATTTATGGTCGGCCTGACTTCGTTAACTAAGAGAAACTGCGTGAGTACAGGACCACGGACCAGGTAGAGTCCCCCTCAG
>CP092876.1:79175727-79203017 GCA_030710605.1 Cordylochernes scorpioides
TACACGAAATGATTCCACATACAAAGAGGTCAATTAGCCAGTAATAGAGATTCAAAAGAGGTCAAACCAGCAAGAGGGGAACGAGCAATAGCTATAAGAATATAACATGCCAGTCAGAGATATCTACAAGAAGCCAGATATACATCAGAGACATCTACAAGAAGCAGCTAGACTTCGGAGACATCTACAAGAAGCCAGCTAGACATCGTAGAGACCTACAAGAAGCCAGCTAGACATCGTAGAGACCTACAAGAAGCCAGCTAGACATCGGAGACATCTACAAGAAGCCAGCTAGACATCGGAGAGATCTACAAGAAGCCAGCTAGACATCGGAGACATCTACAAGAAGCCAGCTAGACATCGTAGAGACCTACAAGAAGCCAGCTAGACATCGGAGACATCTACAAGAAGCCAGCTAGACATCGGAGACATCTACAAAAAGCCAGCTAGACATCGGAGATATCTACAAGAAGCCAGTTAGACAGTCGGAGATATCTACAAGAAGCCAGCTAGACATCGGAGACATCTACAAGAAGCCAGCTAGACATCGGAGACATCTACAAGAAGCCAGCTAGACTTCGGAGAGATCTACAAGAAGCCAGCTAGACTTCGGAGATATCTACAAGAAGCCAGCTAGACTTCGGAGATATCTACAAGAAACCAGCTAGACATCGGAGAGATCTACAAGAAGCCAACTATACATCGGAGACATCTACAAAAAGCCAGCTAGACATCGGAGAGATCTACAAAAAGCCAGCTAGACATCGGAGATATCTACAAGAAGCCAGTTAGACAGTCGGAGATATCTACAAGAAGCCAGCTAGACAGTCGGAGAGATCTACAAGAAGCCAGCTAGACATCGGAGACATCTACAAGAAGCCAGCTAGACTTCGGAGAGATCTACAAGAAGCCAGCTAGACATCGGAGACATCTACAAGAAGCCAGCTAGACGGTCGGAGACATCTACAAGAAGCCAGCTAGACAGTCGGAGACATCTACAAGCAGTAAAGATATACAGTCGGAGATATCTGCAAGCAACCAGCTAGACAGTCGGAGATATCTACAAGAAGCCAGCTAGACAGTCGGAGACATCTACAAGAGGCCAGTTAGACAGTCGGAGACATCTACAATCAGTAAGCTAGACAGTTGGAAAGATCTACAAGAAATCAGCTAGACAGTCGGAGAGATCTACAAGAAGCTAGCTAGACAGTCGGAGAGTTCTACAAGAAGCTAACATACCAGCCAAGGAGATCTACAAGAATCCAGATAGACAGTCGGAGAGATCTACAAGAAGTCAGCTAGACTTCGGAGAGATCTACAAGAAACTAAAATGTCAGCCAAAGAGATTTAAAAGAAAACAGCTAGACAGTCGGATATATCCACAAGCAGTAAGCCAGACAGTTGGAAATATCTTCAAGCAGCCAGCTAGACAGTCGGGTAGATCTACAAGAAGCTAACATGCCAGCCAAAGAGATCTACAAACAGCCAGTTAGACACTCCGATAAAGCAGCCAAGAGAGACCTATTGGAAACCAACCCGCCCTGCCCAGCCAACATTACGGATCTTCCCATCAATCTGCTATTTCAGGACTTCCTGGCAGATCCCATTGTTTCTACAGATCTATTAAAATATTCACTTCAGTGGCCAAGGCAAATATGGACACCAAGAATATTGTAATAATTCTTCCTAAAGCCAACATTACGGCCGGGTTCCCATCAAAAACCTCATCTACCCGCCAGCTCGGCAGGCAAATACAATCACAACTTCCCTATACCGTTGTCAGCTGTATTGTCATATTTTTCCCAGTTTAATATTTAAAAAATATATATTATTTCCATTATAAATCGTAAAGATAGAGGCTGCCTGGCCGGTGGCATTCATATTTCTTCAAATAAAAGACACTTCGGCCAGAAAATCCTTTTATTGTCTCAGCGTTTCTACAAAAATCTTTTGTCTTCGTCAGGAGCGAACAAAAATTAAAACATTTGGCAAAGCGTTAGAAATTATTCTAAGGCTTGCAGCCATTATTTATTTAAATAAATTATATTTTGATCCAAAATATATCTTTTCAATTAAAGATCTATTTATGGATTGCTCTATTTTAAAAATATATAAAAAAGTGTATATATATTTATATTAGATAATAAAAAGGCATATATTGGATTTAATAAAATATTTATTTAGCCAATATTTCGGCTGGCTGAACGCCAACCTTTAATCGAGGCATTACATTTTTGTATACACAAACTCAGCGCCGCATAGTGTTATAATATCACAGTTGAAATCATTTAAAATACAAGGTAGGTGGGGGAAATTTGTGCATGAAAATTTTCTTATAAAAAATTACAATCAAATATGTTAAATATCTTAAAATATTAGAGGAAAAATAATGAGGTCTATCTTTATATTTATATATGCCTATGAATTTGAACCTGTTGCCTTATTAACGATTCCCTAGGAATTATGGAAGATTACAATTTTCCATCTACTGAGCTACCAACGGAAGACCAGTTCTGTAGATACACCAACCAGGTTACCAAGTTGTCTACAATATTATACAGGTTAGGGAGTTGTAAATCAACATCATATCAATCAGGATAACTTAGATTTGTAGAATTTCCCCTTTTCTTACCTAAATTTGAAAATGAATTATGATAATACATGCACAGCTTTATTAAGACAACCGATCTTATACAGATTCACCGCAGGAAGGAAGCATAGATAGAGCTCCTATACTCTAGGCATCACAGAACCCAACAACAGTCTCCAGGTTCTTATACAGATTGACCGCAGGAAGGAAGCGTAGATAGAGCTCCTATACTCCAGGCAGCACAGAACCCAACAACAGTCTCCAGGTTCTTATACAGATTGACCGCAGGAAGGAAGCGTAGATAGAGCTCCTATACTCCAGGCATCACAGAACCCAACAGCCTCCAGGGTCTTATACAGATTGACCGCAGGAAGGAAGCGTAGATAGAGCTCCTATACTCCAGGCAGCACAGAACCCAACAACAGTCTCCAGGTTCTTATACAGATTGACCGCAGGAAGGAAGCGTAGATAGAGCTCCTATACTCCAGGCATCACAGAACCCAACAGCCTCCAGGGTCTTATACAGATTCACCACAGGAAGGAAGTATAGATGGAGCTCCTATACTCCAGGCAGCACAGTACCCAACAGCCTCCAGGGTCTTATACAGATTCACCACAGGAAGGAAGTATAGATGGAGCTCCTATACTCCAGGCAGCACAGTACCCAACAGCCTCCAGGGTCTTATACAGATTAACCGCAGGAAGGAAGTATAGATGGAGCTCCTATACTCCAGGCAGCACAGTACCCAACAACAGCCTCCAGGTCCGACGTATGTCAAGTGGTCACATTATGATAATAATGATATTTGAAGATCATTTGTTGGTTGCAAGTTGATTCGAAGAAAAACACAGCCACATCAACCTATGGTTTAACTCCCGACATTTCAGAGACTTCCTTTCACTCTCTTCAGTGGAATGTTTACTTTGAATCCTAGTTCTACTTATATACATACGCGGTTTTTTAAACTATATATGTAAAGCGTCACATATCTGTGTGTACGAGTGTTGTGTTGATGATGTGTGATGTGTTGTTGTTGTGTTTATGTATGTGTGTTGTGCGTGTTTTTTTTTTCATATATATAATAATACTATAAGAATGACCCGGCTTCGCCCGAGAATTCCCCCGAGTACAATTTCCTTCATACTGAAAGTACATCAATAATAAATAGTAGAAGTGCCATAGAATAGCAATACAGAAGTAACACATAAACTACAGGCAAAAAGTGTGTGTGATGGCAAAAATCGTATTATATTAGTGTTTAACCAAAATAGCCAAAAATACTAATCAAAATGTAATCGAATATTTTCCTCAGATTTATAAAAAGCGACATGCAAAATTTGGTACCAATTGGTTCAGTAGTTTTTAAGTTTATCGCGAAACAGACATTGGCTTTTATATATAAGACTTGGTGTCTCTTATTAACGATTCCCTAGGAATAATGGAAGATTACAATTTTCCATCTACTGAGCTACCAACGGAAGACCAGTTCTGTAGATACACCAACCATGTTACCACGTTGTCTACAAGATTATACAGGATAGGGAAAGTTGTAAATCAACATCATATCAATCAGGATAACTTAGATTTGTAGAATTTCCCCTTTTCTTACCTAAATTATATACATAAACTTTGTTTCAAATATTTTTCCGTATTTACATATAGGGTTGTAGATCCGGGGAACAAAAGTTACTCAATCGACGTCTCAACCACAACACGGGCCATCAAAATATTAAAGCTAGAGCTATAAAATCTGATAACTTTAAAATTTCAGAAAATGGTGTATGCAAATAAGTAGAACTAGGATTTAATCATTCCTCTGAGGAGAATGACACCAAGTCACTGAAATGTCAGGAGTTTAATAAACCATTGGATGATGTGACTGTGTTTATCTGAATAATGACATCTTTGGACTTGTAATGAAATGTACACCTATCCCCCGATTTACACGGTAGATACGTTCCTGAGAAAAACGTGTAAATCGAAAATTAAAAATTTTCGCGAAATTTTTATGCGAAGAAATACAGACACAGTGTGCGTGTGCAGCAAGTCAGCATATAAGCTCGGGTTTCCTCGTGAGATGTGTACACAGCGCATGTGTTCAATCACAGTAGCATTTAGTATAGTACGATAAAAAAAACTTATTTGGAAAACCGTGTAAAAGCGAAAACGTGTAAAACAAGTACCGTGTAAATCGGGGGATAGGTGTATTCCAAAGCGTTAAAAAAATAGTAGATTGTAAAAATTACTAGCTAACTGCGAGCTTTGTTAAAATTGCTTTTACACCTGGACGCTTGGTTTACTCAGCGACTGAAGGAAAACTGTGTGACAATTGACAATTAAAACAACTTTTATTGACATCTTGTCAATATTTACACTCAAAGAGAGTTATAATAGTAAAATAATATAATAATAAATAGGAAAATTAAAATATGTACAAAAAGTTATATAATAGAGGATGAGGGGAGGCATCCTCGGCGCGCGAGTGTTCTGCTCCAGGCGACGAGGAAAACTGTGTGACAATTTGACAATTAAAAATAGTCTATTGACATCTAGTCAATGGTCAAGAGAGAGTTTACAGAGTTTAAAATAGTAGAGAAAATATATACATCAGACGAGGCCTTCTCCGAAGGTACGTCTGGATCCTATCAGGAGTTTAGAATCGTCTTGAGTTCAGACTTGCGAGTTATGGAATCCGTGTCCCCAGCGATGACTGTGTTGAGGAACTTGACAAGAATAATCTTGTGTTTAGGTAAGTCGAGGAAACTCTC
Source organism: Cordylochernes scorpioides (assembly GCA_030710605.1). Classification (NCBI taxonomy): domain Eukaryota; kingdom Metazoa; phylum Arthropoda; class Arachnida; order Pseudoscorpiones; family Chernetidae; genus Cordylochernes; species Cordylochernes scorpioides. The sequence continues at coordinate 79,181,087 of CP092876.1, forward strand.
CCTAAGATGGGGGTACAGGACCGCGACATCATTAATGGTCGTCCCTCGGTTATATAGGGGCCTAAGGATAGCTTCATCGTTCAGTTGTTCGATTATGTCCAAAACTCTGTGAATTCTGAAATTATCCAACAAGAAAATCCTGTAAGTCATACAGCTCGAAAACCCAGTTGTTAAATTCCAAATGTAGTAAAACATGAATTCCAACATATACCGCTGTTCACCTCTGTAGAATAGTGTGAAATATATAAGTGATGTGAATATAAGAAATGGAATTAAGAACAATAGACTGACTGTGTTTTGTAAATAGATAATTAATCTTTACTAAATTTAAATGTGTGTAATAAATAAATAATTATAATTAAATAATAAATATATAAGTTGTAGTTTATAAAAGATAAACAACACAACATATTTGGCGACGAGGATTAAAAAAAAATAATAATAATAATTAAATAAGCGTAACAGAAGATGGCAAATAATTTGACGTCTCCATTACCGTTGAACCTTAATGCTACAGATTTGTATTCCGAGTACAAACATTGGATGAATTCATATTTAATTTATGAATTAGCAAGCGGTGTTTCAACAAAGAAAGATGACGTTAAAAGGGCAACACTTTTGCATTGCCTTGGACCACAAGTCCAAAGAATTTTCTTTAATTTGCCAGAAGAAAAAGATACGTATGAAAAAGCAAAAGAAGCTTTAACTAAATATTTCACACCACAAAAAAATATTGTATCAGAACGATTTAAATTTAGGCAAAGAAAACAAAATACAGATGAAAATATTGATTCATATGTCATTGCCCTAAGAGAATTAGTCAAATCCTGTGAATTTGGAAATTTAGAAGAAGACATGATCAGAGATCAGATAATAGAAAAATGCTATAATAGGCAATTAAAAGAAAAGTTGTTGCAACAAGATAATTTGAATCTTCAAAGAACAATTGAGATATCAAGAATGTTTGAAACAGCCAAAGAAGAATTTAGAGTATTGACAAATGAAGATATGACCTCAATAAATAGAGTAAACTATAAAAATAATTTCCAAGCAGCTAATGAATCAACTGTTAAAGGACAAAAAGCTCATAATGTGTACCATCAAAAAGGAAGCACCTCCAAGGTAAGTGCACCTAATTTGGAAGAATGCTATAGATGTGGCTTAACTACACATCCTCCATATAAATGTGGAGCTAGAAATATGAAATGCACATTTTGTAACAAGATGGGTCATCTTAATAGAGTTTGTAGAAATAAAAATAAATATAAAAATATTGAAGGAAAGAAAAGAAATATTCAAAATATTTCAGAAAATAATGAAGACCCAGATGAATACACTTTCTTTTTAGGCTCTGATAACAAAGAAAGTATCTATATAGATGGAAAGGAAATAAAAATGACTATTGATACAGGTAGTGATACAACATTCATAGGACTTGAAAATTTGAAAAATATTTTTCCTAAATCTCAAATGCCAACTTTAAATGGTACAGAAAGGAAATTTTATGCCTATGGACAAACTTCACCTCTTCCATGTTGTGGATATTTCTTTGCAGATGTTTCATGGGGTGAAAGGTCTATAAAGGAACAGATTTTTGTGATTGAAGGTAAAGCAGAACCTATTTTAGGAAAGAAAGCAAGTTTCGAATTAGAAATTATAAAGCGTGGAACAAAAATAAGGAATATTCAACAGGAAGTTATTCCGAAGGATATATATAATTTGATACAAGAAAACATGAACCTTTTTCAAGGTCAAGGAAATGTGACGGGTTATAGTCAAAAAATAACTCTAAAAGAAAATGTTACTCCTGTAGCTCAGAGATGCAGACATTTTCCATATAAAATGGTAGAAGCCATCAATCAAGAGCTAGACAAAATGATAGAAGATGGCATTATTGAGGAAGTCCATGAAGCTTCTGAATGGATCTCAAACATTGTGGCAGTTCCAAAAAAGGGTACTGAAGAAATCAGACTATGTGTTGATCTGAGAGAAGTGAATAAAGCCATAGTTAGAGAGAGATATCCTATACCAACAGTTGACAATATTTTGCAAGCATTGCAGGGAGCAAAATTTTTTGCTAAACTTGATGCGAAGAAAGGCTTTTGGCAAATTGAACTTGATGAAAAGTCCAGGCCATTGACCACCTTTATTACACCCAGAGGATGCTACAGATTTTGCAAAATTCCTTTTGGACTTTGCAGCGCACCTGAAGCTTTTCAAAAAGCTATGAACTCAATATTGTCTCATTTAGAAGGAGTGTTATGCTACATAGATGATGTGATTGTATATGCGCAATCTATAGAACAATTGGATCAAAGACTGAAAAAAGTATTTGAAAGATTTCAACAAGTTGGACTCAAACTAAACAAAAGTAAATGTAAATTTGCTCTAAATGAATTGGAAATATTAGGCCATATTGTTAGTAAAGATGGAATTAGACCTGATCCAAAGAAAATAGAAAGTGTTCTAAGTTTTTCAAAACCTGAAAATGTAGATTCTCTAAAATCATTTTTAGGTACATGCGGATTTTTAAGAAAATTCATTCCAGACTTTTCAAAGTTAGCCGAACCACTTAATAATTTGACAAGAAAGGACATAAAATGGAAGTGGAGCAAGAAAGAAGAGGACTCATTCAGAAAATTGAAAGAAGCTCTTACAAAAAATCCATGTTTAGCCTATTTTGACATGAATGCACCTACCGAAGTAATTGCTGATGCTAGTCCTGTAGGTTTAGGAGCTGTTTTACTACAAAGACAAAATGATGGAAGCAAAAAGCCAGTGGCCTATGCAAGTAGATCATTGACTAATGTTGAGAGAAGATACTCACAAATAGAGAAAGAAGCTCTTGGGTGTGTGTGGGCTGTTGAGCATTTCAATGACTATTTATGGGGAAATAAATTTGTACTTAAGACAGATCATAAACCATTGATTTATATGCTTAATCCCAAGAAGGCAACAGTCTTGCCACCAAGAATTGAAAGACTTAGTTGGAGACTTCAACCTTATGATTATGAAATAGAGTATCTTAAGGGCAAACGAAATATTGCAGATATATTTTCAAGAAAACCTTTAACAAATATTTCATGTGAAAATATTGTTGATGATTATGTGGAAAAAGTACTTTCCATATTTTCAGAAGAAATAAAGGCAATTTCCCTCAATGATATCAAGAAGCAAAGTGAAGCAGATCCATTTTTCAAAATTCTAACTAAAATAATTCAAACTGGAAATTGGCCATATCAAATTGATGATGATGAACTTAAAATTTTGCACAAATTTAAGGAAGAACTTTCAGTTTATGATAATCTCATTTTAAAAGGAAAGAGAATTGTTATACCAACAGATCTTAGAAGAAATATTTTAGACTTAGCTCATGAAACTCATCAAGGGATTGCTAGAACTAAACAAATTTTAAGAGAAAAATACTATTGGCCCAATATGGACAAAGATATAGAAAGACGTATAAAGAATTGTTACATTTGTGAAGTCAATCAACCTTTAAGGCATGACCAACCTTTAACAACCATACCAATACCTCCTAGACCATGGTATAAAGTAGGAGTAGACTTAGTTGGACCTATTGATTCAAAATATATTTTGACACTTATTGATTATTATTCATCGTTCCCGGAAGCGATTATAATAAATGATATTTCTTCGAAAACTATAATTTCAAAATTAAAAGAAATTTTTGCAAGATATGGATTTCCCATTGAAATAGTTTCAGATAATGGTCTTCAATTTGTAAGCAAAGATACTGAGCAATTTTTTATGAAATCAGGTATAAAACATATAAGAGTGTCACCATATTATCCTAAAAGCAATGGAAAAATTGAACGTTTCCACAGATATTTAAAAAAGCAACTTATTTCAGTAAAATTGCAAGGAAAGGATTGGAAAGAAGAACTTCAATGTGTTCTAATGGCATACAGGTCGACTCCACACCCTTCTACTGGGAAAACACCAGCATTATTGCTTTTTTCCAGGGAAATTAGAAATAAGCTCAATGATATAAATGACAATGATTCTCTTATGGATAAAGAAGTGATGGAGCATAATCAAGCCTATAAAGAAAGAATGAAGAAATATGCTGATAGCAAGAATAAGGCCTTGCCTCATGACTTCAAGAAAGGTAATATTGTTTATGTCGCAAACACTGAAATGAAAAGCAAGTTGACACCAAATTATGACAACCAAAGATTTATCATTCTAGAGACTATATCTCCAAATTCATTCAAGTTAGTCAATACTGAGACAGGTAGCTTTATCATTAGGAATGCAAAGCATTTAAGACATTCCAATGTCTTACAAGATTTTAACAAAGGAATTGATTTGAATACCACTTTGATTAAGACTCCAGAAATTAGAATGGAACTTCCTAGTACTTCAAGATATCTACCAGAACAAGAAGCAACCTTAGAAGATATTGTACCAGAAGAGCAGATTGCTATATCTGATATGGACTGTTTATACCCAAATGAATCACCTAATGAGAATGAAAACAAGACTGTCATCACTAGAAGTGGAAGACAAATACATGTTCCTTCTAGATTTAAGGACATGATTAGATACTAACTAAACAAGGGAGGAATATGTAGAATAGTGTGAAATATATAAGTGATGTGAATATAAGAAATGGAATTAAGAACAATAGACTGACTGTGTTTTGTAAATAGATAATTAATCTTTACTAAATTTAAATGTGTGTAATAAATAAATAATTATAATTAAATAATAAATATATAAGTTGTAGTTTATAAAAGATAAACAACACAACAACCTCTTTGATACAATACAGGATAATATAGTGCTGCCATCTAGATTTCTTTTTTAAAACTATTTTTGGTATTTTGTCTACTTTCTTCACCATTTATAAATTAATGTTTTTAATTTAATGTTTTTTTTTTTTGTGAAAGTTACATACTTTAAATATATATTATTATTATACATGTATGTGGTATATGCACGAAAGCAGATTTTATACTATACATAATCATGGTGGGTAGTTAGCGACTGCTTTTTACTGTAAGCGCACCACATGTCTACACATGTGAAAAGCAATTCGACTTTGCACTTACAAATGTTCCAGAGCCCCGGTTTGTTGCACTCGTTGGTGGGGTTAGACTTTATTTAAATATTTCGAGTCCCACAATCCTAAAAATTGCATTTTGGGATCAAAAATATTTATTATTCTTTGACAACATCAATAAGGTTTCTAGTTTTAGTTTCTTTTTATTTATTTTAATTTCTTTTATTATTTTTAACCCGGCAGCGGTCGCGCCCTCTTTTATACCTTGAAAGGTCGGGGTGAGTAAAATTTACCCACTTTTAAAAACCCTAATAAATCAAATATTCTTTTCAATGTTTTTATGATATTCTATGTTAGAATAATGATTTGTCTATTAAATACCTTTACATAAAATCCTGCAAAATAAAAATCATATTTTATTTATTAAAGAAACCAAGCCCTTATTGATTTTGTTAAAGGGTAAAAGCAGGGAAAATCTTTATTATTGTGTATCTACAACGTATGAGAGATCTACATTCAGATTTGTGCAGTATCTATATATACTCATGGTCAAAACTTAAGAAAGTTTCATATTTTGATATCGCCGGTCGTCTTTTTTTTTTTTAAGGAGACAGAGGCAATTTTGTTCACACTTGGTTATCTTATGTGTCTTCAATAAAGGTCACTGTAATGTCTTTCAGAGTTATTGTCTGAATCCCGATATACATGGTAAAAGGTACAAATTCCTTTAAGTTTTGTCCATGAGTGTATCTTTCAGAGTTATTGTCTGAATCCCGATATACATGGTAAAAGGTACAAATTTCTTTAAGTTTTGTCCATGAGTGTACACTTTGTGTCTTTATTTATGCATATTTGCATAATTTGTCGTTTGTCTCTTTTTTTTATGCACGCTTTCATTGTCCATGATTGTCAAGTTCTACTGGAGATGGAGCAAATGATTGAAATTTAAGCGTAATTAATTGAATAACTTGAATGTAAAATTCTGGGTTATAAGAACCACACTTTTGGTGATTTTTAAAGCATTTTCACAATTAGCTGTTTATTTCGGTGGAAATTCAATGAACCAAAGAGATTATGATTAATGACAGAGTGATGCATTGTGTAAAGAATGGTTTATATAGTGGATATGTTGGTGAATGTTTGTTTGGGACGTGCGCAGAACGACACGGCCCATATTCTCTGGGCGTACCACCACGTACGGCCTAAGCACCCGGGCTCCGTGCCCTACCACGGCCAGGCCCACCGGGGTACTGCCCGCCTACTGCTGCTGCAGCCCCGGCTCCGGCTGAGACTGCCCTCGGCCAACCTGAGAGTCTGGGAGGTGGTGGCCGCCAACGTGAGTCCTCTGAGAAACTTGTCATAAAATGGCTTTAACTGAGGTTTACTCATGGACAACACTTAAGAAAGTTGTACCTTTTAGCATGTATATCTGGATTCAGTCAAAAACTCTGAAAGATACCCTCATGGACAAAACTTAAGGAATTTGTACCTTTTAGTATGTATATTGGGATTCAGACAATAGCTCTGAAAGATACACTCATGGACAAAACTTAAGGAAGTTGTACCTTTTAGCATGTATATCGGGATTCAGACAATAACTCTGAAAGATACACTCATGGACAAAACTTAAGAAAGTTGTACCTTTTAGCATGTATATCGGGATTCAGACAATAACTCTGAAAGATACATTCATGGACAAAACTTAAGGAAGTTGTACCTTTTAGCAGGTATATCGGGATTCAGACAAAAACTCTGAAAGATACACTAATGGACAAAACTTGAGGAATTTGTACCTTTTAGCATGTATATTGGGATTCAGACAATAACTTTGAAAGATACACTCATGAACAACACTTAAGGAAGTGGTACCTTTTAGCTTTTATATCGGGATTCAGACAATAACTCTGAAAGATATACTTATAGACAAAACTTAAGGAAGTTGTACCTTTTAGTATGTATATCGGGATTCAGACAATAACTCTGAAAGATACACTCATGGACAAAACTTAAGGAAATTTTACCTTTTAGCATGTATATCGGAATTCATACAATAACTCTGAAAGATACACTCATAGACAAAACTTAAGGAAGTTGTACCTTTTAGTATGTATATCGGAATTCATACAATAACTCTGAAAGATACACTCATGGACAACACTTGAGGAAGTTGTACCTTTTAGCATGTATATTGGGATTCAGACAATAACTCTGAAAGATACACTCATGGACAGAACTTAAGGAAGTTGTGCCTTTTAGCATGTATATCGGGATTCAGACAATAACTCTGAAAGATACACTCATGGACAGAACTTAAGGAAGTTGTGCCCTTTAGCATGTATATCGGGAGTCAAACAATAACTCTGAAAGATACACTCATGGACAGAACTTAAGGAAGTTGTGCCCTTTAGCATGTATATCGGGAGTCAGACAATAACTCTGAAAGATACACTCATGGACAGAACTTAAGAAAATTGTACCTTTCAGCATGTATACCGGGATTCAGACAATAACTCTGAAAGATACACTCATGGACACAACTTAAGAAAGTTGTACCTTTCAGCATGTATATCGGGATTGAGACAGCCCCTAGACCAGAGTGTCCAGGTATCACTTACGGAGGACGAAGATTTCACCTACTCCTGCACCGTAGTCCGGGCACCGCTGCTTGGCCGCAAACACCACGCCGTCAAGGTATCATCACGTATTCTGCTACCATGCTGTTAATGTTTTTTAAAATACAAAATTATTTTCACATATTTAAAATCTTATTGTATAATGCAGTTATCTTCACTTCTCATTGCTTTGTATTTTCCATATCCATTGTTTTATTCTTTGTATAGTGTCACAAATAAACGTATTTGTTATTTTTTTTTACTTATAACTGGGCGAGAGAATGGAATAGGTGTAATTTACTTGACACCATAAAGTACATTATGGATATAGAATCAATATGTTGCATATTTCAAACAATGAAATATTTTATTGATGAGATGTTGAGGTAGATCCTGCATCACACTATAGAGAATCAACATCCTTAAACCCCTTATAATACAATATAATGCGGCTTGTGATTGTAAAACGACATTTAAAGATTATCCCGCATGAGTTTCTTTTCAACGAAAAAAATCAAAATTTTTAAGGATAAATAACGATTATTTCTAACCTTTGGGATGAGGTATGAAAGGATGAATTGTGAAAAGTAATGATAAACGGAAAATAAAAGTGTCCAGGGATGGGAATCGAACCCACAGTGTTCCGCTTACCGGGCAGATGCCATGTCCACTAAACGCCTACTTGGTCGACTTTAAATAATAGTATACGTTTGAGACTATCTTTTGTATAATACAATATAATACGGCTTATGATTGTAGAACGACATTTGAAAATTACTCGCATGTGTTTCTTATGAACGAAAAAATCAAAATTTATTTTAAGAAGAAATAACGATTATTTCTAACCTTAAGGATTAAGTATGAAATGAAGAATTGTGAAGAGTAATGATAAACGTAAAAATAAATCCCTGGACATTTTATTTTTCCGTTTATCATTACTCTTCACAATTCATTCTTCCATACTTCATCCCTAAGGTTAGAAATAATCATTATTTCTACTTTTAATAAATTTCGATTTTTCGTTCAAAATAAACATATGCAGGATAATTTTCAAATGTCGTTCTACTATCTTTTGTCTTTGTTCAATGTGACCTATGTTTGTTCTGGTGATATCTCGACGACGTCTGTTCCAGGAATCTATTCCCATTATTATCCATATTTCAGAGGTCATACCCCTCCTCTCTTCTTGTAACACCTTCCAAATATTTTCTTGAGTTCTGGGTCTCCGCCTCTGCGGGCACTTTTTCAAATAACAGAAACTGAAAACAAATATTTAATTCTTCTAGCGTTAGTAGATTTGACGGGAATCTTCTTGTTATTAGAAGCATTCCTTCTCAATTATTTCTTCAGCTTCATTCTTTATCTCGACTTAGAGCGCTATGTCCCCCTAGGGACACTTGCACTTTAAAGATAAACAAAAATTTTGAAAGAAAAGAAAGATATTTTAAATATGTACAGAATTAGTATGCAAGTTAGTTAGATGAAAAGATGAAAAAAATCTCAGCACAATTGATATATATAAAATGGAAGGATTTAAAAGCACGAATGTTTCTTTTATATATAATCAGAATCGTCCAATACAGTATTAGAGCTCTGAGAAGCGGTCTGGGGTATTAAATTGGCGAAACCGCTGGGAGGGTTCACCACTGATGAGCCAAGCTCTCCCAATATATTTTTTCATCGCAGTAAGGGCAGTAGAAGTTTGTATTATGTATAAAAGAAACATTCGTGCTTTTAAATCCTTCCATTTTATATGTATAGATGGCGCGTTATTGCTTTGTGACAATTGATATATGTACAAAGGGTTGGTATGCAAATTTAGTTGAATGAAATCAAATTGTAAAGTATTGTGTGTATTCGAGAAAAGCAATTTACAGATTGAAAAAGGTTCAAGGAATATTTTAGAATGAAAATATGCTAGATATTATAGAATTATTCAATTAAAACAATACTAAAAAGAGTTAATTTCTAAATAAAAGCGTTCCAATGGAATTTACTAGTTTTTTTATAAAATTCTAAATAAATCTGCAAAATGAGTTGAATTTTATATATTTGTCTTTTGTTGAAATTAGATAAAACGGGTTTGATACATTTAGTCCATTGTTTATTCTATACTCTTGGAAGACGGGCTTCGTGGTATAGACTTTAGTGAAATGACTGGTTTTACATGATTCCTAGCCACTTCGTTTTCACCATAGAGTTTAGAAATGTGATGCTCGAGGAAAGACTTTAAAACGCTGCTCACAGAGTACTTAGTGATATGTTTGAGATTCGTTTGAACCCCAATCACAGAGGGAAGGTTCACAACCACCAATTGCCGCCAACGATCTAGAAGGTTTCTGAACTTTGAATTATTTACGATCAAAAACATTTTCACCTCTTTACTTTATGATGCAACCAATTAGCCTAGTCAACGCTGAAGTCCGACAGAAAAAAAATACTTGTTCCAAAGTAAAGACGGACTTATCGGGTGCCAAATGGTCCTCATCCAGTCAGCTTTCTGCAGTTTGTCTTCAAATTCTGTCGATAAGATGATTCTTAATATATGTAGAACCTACTTTTTACGATATTTTAAGAATATTTTATTCAACTTGTTTCTCTGTCTGTCGTTCTGTCTGTCTGTTTACAAATCTCGTAAGTTTTAACCTACTTACAGAACACCTAGAAGTCTGAAGTTGGTACACTTGTTCAAATCTGCTGATAAGACAAGTTGACAAAATTTCAAATTTCTGGGAAGTCGATGTGGCCGGGAATTGGCTAATTTCTTTTTTTTTTTTTTAATATTGTGATCAATTTTTAATATACTTACAGGGCACCTAGAAATCTGGAATTTGGTACACTTGCTCAAACCTGATGACCCTTCAAGTGGACAAAATATTATAGAATTCTGGGTGGTCGGTATTAGACTTATTTTAAAGAGAAAGTTGTAACTAGAAGTCAGGTCTTTTAGCTTGACTGGTGCAATGTCTTTGGTTCTTACACAAAAGTCGTTGAATCTTAAGAACTCACTGCCCCGTACACCATCACAAGAAAGTATAAAAAGACATGGATATTGTCAGACCGATCTCTTCGAGGCTGTCTTCACGCCAGTCCTTGTTTGACAGTACCTCTCTTTCCGCCTACTCTTCACGGATTCTTGGTTCTGCTCTCGCCGCTCGACTTGTTGTTGTGTCCAAAGAAGAGCCTCAGATGTCTCCATACATCTCTATCACAGAAGCAGCAATGTCCACTATTTTGGGTGTGTAAAGCTGCTGCTCTGGGTCTATGTCAATTTTCTGCAAGGCTGCGGCCATTGCTGGACATGAGAATATGTGAGTAGGTGTTTTAGTTCCACACCAGGACAGCTCGACTTACCTTACCACACCCATATATATTCAACATTGTAACTACAGTAGTAAAATAGGTCGACATGAAAGAAAAAAAAACTGGTAAAACTGTGTTTGATGGTGAAATGTCAAACTCACATGGCCTTGACAGCAATCCTGCTGTTGGTAATTTGTCCATCCTACTCTTCTTTCCCCCATGCCAACTCTGTACAGGGTACACAACAAGAACAGATGTACGGGTGCCCTAGGTGGAGCCGGTTCTACCTCCCGGACGTCTGGTCCGCCACATGAAGCTGTTCCAGTGTCTGGGCGTGAGTGCTGAGGCCATCGAGAGCTTCCAGGACGGACAGAGCTATCCGTGTCATGGCAGCGGCAGTCCTCCTGTCTTCTCCCGCTGTGAGGACATCTTCGCTGTGTGGGCCCGGGGTGCTTCGGTGGGTACAGCCCAGCTTTCATTCACTTCTCTCCAAATCTTTATAATACCACGGAGAGATTTCGCTTTAATAGACTGTATTGTGCTCAAACAGAATAAGAATTTTTTTTTTGAACACAATATGCATATACTCGTACATTCATGTAAAAAACTTCTATATATTTGAGCCTCAAACGTAAAAGTGAGGTACAATTGTTGCTAGCAGAAATATTGCCGCTGCTCTACCTTCGACTAAGTTTCAAATGCGAGCAAATGAAGCACTTATTGCTCGATAATTTTTAATGCAGACTGGCTAGGCTGGATAGCTCTTACTATCTAGTTCTCTAAAATAAAAGATACTTCGGCCAGAAAATCTACCTTTCCAAATGCTTTGTTTTTCCTGAAGAGGACAAAAGATTTTTGTGAAAACGTTGAGAAAATAACGATTTTCTGGCCGAGTTATCTTCTATTTTAAAGAACTATGAATGCTGGCCAGGGCAAAAACTCTATTTTCTTACTATTTAACAATATTATTGTGTTGATAGCTTTATAAATGACTTTATATTGGTACAAACAGATATGAGAAAATATAAGATAGGTAAAATTCTACTGCTGTATTATGGTGAAAAATAGGGATGTCAGGCTGGCCTCCATTGTCAAACTCTTTAGCCATTATGGTTTAAAGTATTGTTACGTCGTACCCAGACGCTGTTCGTGTTCTTTGTCTAATCAGGATGCCACAAAGTACATGTGAGTTCGAAGGGATGCAGAAAAAGTTATCGCTTTATTATACCTGACACAAAACAGAAGGAATACAATAAGTGGGACTTGACTTCAACTTCACGTCAAAAGAATGCTTGGCGCCGTGGATGTCACTCTTGTGAAGCATTCCGCCATTCCGCTTCACACTATACACGTCCAGCCTGAACTACACTGCCTTGTAGGCCGCTCTTATGTCAGGCTCTTCTGACACCGTCTTGCAGGATCATATACACGGTCACACTCTCCGGAGACAACTTTCCACGTCTTCTCCTCGCCACAGATGTCACCAGACTCTCTCCTCCCCCACAGAGGAATGCTATTTCTGGCCCCTGCCCTCCCTGACAACACATGGCCATCCCCCACTTATCTTCCCCCAACTTTACTCTGGAATCTTGTCATCCATTTTACAGTATCATAACATCTTATGGTGTTGCAGCCTCTTCAGCTTCCCGACCACGTGGGCATTCCTCTGGGAGAGATTGATTCCTTCTTCCTGCTAGAGGTCCTCTTCCACAACAGAGACCATCACCAAGGTGCATTGATTGTTTCTACAATTGATTCGATTTTTCCTACAATTGCTTTTATTGTTGTGTATTTACAAAAAACTATTGAATTTGATGTAAGAGACTTTGATAGATATTAGGTCTCTTGGATCAGCACAGATAATACCGCTACTATGTATATCGTCTTGAAATGTTGGGCACTTGAGTAGAAGATGAATAGAATCCTGAACGTTGTATCCACAAAACACACACTCACAAAGCTTTATTAAGACCAACGGTCTTATACAGATTCACCACAGAAAGAAAGGAATCATAGATGGAGCTCCTGTATTCCAGGCAGCGCTGCACCCAACAACAGCCTCCAGGTCCGACGCATGTCCAGTGGCCACACGCTCCTTCGTACATACGTCATGGTTAGCGTATCACTGAACAGGCGAGTGTGGAATCAGCCGCGTTCTAGTCTTCGCTTTCCTCATCCAAATGGACCACAGCATTCGGCGATTCTATTAATATCCTCCGAACGGTTACTGTGGCCTGTATTCACAAAAACAGCTTTAATCTCATCTACTACGTGAATTATTTCCAGAAAACTCTGAAATGACGATGGTTGGTTACAAATTGAGATGCTGGCTGCAGGTGTCATAGCTGGCAAGGCAGGACTGACTGTCCACTATACCTCCAAGCTGCGCAAGTCGGACACGGCGGTGTTGGCCCTGGGCGCCCTGCCCGAGCCCTGCATGGCCCTACCCCCCGGGGTGGGGGGCTACAAGGTGGCGGGGCACGCGGACCCTCAATGTCTCTCACCGGTAAGCCTATCTCAAGTTTACATTGTTGAGATTGAAGTATGCAGTCCATAATGGATAAAGTGGATGGTGTAAAATAGAATTATTTTATTTAAATAATCAAATATAAATATACACGCACATATATTAGGCACATAAAAATAGGCGTTATTGTTAATTTTCAAAATATTCACACCCATATTTTACAAAATTTATTTTGTCCATATTATAAATATATATATTAATTTTTCTCCCCATTGAATATAACAAAATATAGAAGCAATGGGCGCTTCTCCCGTCAAAATAAACGTCAGAATCTGACGCCATCTATTGACCGTCGCCGCAACTAGCGGCCTCGGGTCGGTGACAAAGCCACAACACCAGCTTTGGCAAACTGAGAAGTGTCCACCTAGAGACCATGGTTTCGGGCTAATGGCCCTCGTCAGTCGTTGTGGCTTTGTCACCGACCCGAAGCCGCTAGTTGCGGTGACGGTCAATAGATGGCGTCGGATTCTGACGTTTATTTTGACGGGAGAAGCGCCCATTGCTTCTATGGATTAATTTCCTCCCGGCAAATTTTCCATCTCTCTCTCTCTCTCTCTATTACAAAATATTTGTAAAACTTTATTCTGTTGGCGTTATGTGGCGCTGAGTTGTTGTTGACACACATTAAATATCTTATAGCACCTTGATAAAGGCTGGCGTTCAGCCAACTGAAATATTGGTAAAATAAATTATATTTTGATCCAATAGATGACTTTTTTATTAAAAATGCACATATATGTGTGTATTTTCTGTCTTTTTTATTTTTTTGCAAAATTATATTAAACACATCAACTTTCTGCCTTGTAGAATGCATACTTCAATAGTAACATATATTTAAGGGAGAGTTGCCTCTTTTGGTACATGACTATCATCCTCCCGCAACTTTATCTTGTATTCTTGTCTGAAACTCGGCCCTTGTCATTTCGCCATCTCAAACACCTGTTTGGTAAATTCGACCGATTTCATAACTCTTCTCATTGGTTGTTATGGAATCGGAGACGTCTCTGTACTGATGAGTGCCAAAGCCCGGTCAAAGCTAACCTGGTACATACATATAAATATAGATGGAAATTTTACCGGGAGGAAATTGATCTAAAGAGACAAGGGTCGCCTCATCCGTCAAAATAGACGTCTAAAACCAGACGCCATCTATTGACTGTCGCCGCAACTAGCGGCCTCGGGTCGGTGACAAAGCCACAACACCAGCTTTGGCAAACTGAAAAGCGTCTACCTAGAGACCATGGTTTCGGGCTAATGGCCCTCGTCAGTCTAGGGCGGACTTTATTCCATGAGATCCACACGGGATCTAATGGAATCTTGACAATTTGCCAAAGAGGTGTTTAGCTGGCAAAGTGGCTGGGCCAAATCTATGGCTAAAATATAGATGGAAATTTTGCCGGGAGGATATTGATTTAAAGAGACAAAGGTCGCCTCTCCCGTCAAAATAGACGTCAAAACTAGACGCCATCTATAAATCTCTAAATCAATATCGCCCTCTAAATCAATATCCTCCCGGCAAAATTTCCATCTATATTTTAGCCATAGATTTGGCCCAGCCACTTTGCCAGCTAAACACCTCTTTGGCAGATTGTCAAGATTCCATTAGATCCCGTGTGGATCTCATGGAGTAAAGTCCGCCCTAGACTGACGAGGGCCATTAGCCCGAAACCATGGTCTCTAGGTGGACGCTTTTCAGTTCGCCAAAGCTAGTGTTGTGGCTTTGTCACCGACCCGAGGCCGCTAGTTTGCGGTGACGGTCAATAGATGGCGTCTAGTTTTGACGTCTATTTTGACGGGAGAGGCGACCTTTGTCTCTTTAAATTAATATCCTTTCAGCAAAATTTTCATCTACATATAAATATATAAAATAATTAATATATATATATAAAGGTCTTCATTGTGGTGGCGCCCACAGCGGGAAAGACTCCGCCACCGATGGACTGCCAGAGTTCTTTCCCACAAAGTAGACAGGTCGATGTTATGGCTGGCATTACCCAACTCAAGACCAAGATGGTACTTGTGGATGGTAGTCTTCGCCGTACTTGTCAGTTGCATTTCCTCAGAGAGAGATTGAATCTTCTTTATTACATTCTTCATATATGGTTATATATGAGGTTTTAAATACAAGAATTTAGAATAAATATATTTGTAGGATGGTTGTTGATGTGTTGGTGTGGCTTGTTGAAAGGCTGCTGATAAAATTATAATTAAAATTAATTTATTTGAAGCAAGAAATTATAAAGAGAAAAGAAGCAACGGTTGAAGTAACGGCCGCCGCTCTAGCCTTGTTGTTTACCGCCTGAGTGCCAGATCAAGTGTCGGAAGAAGCCAGCCGCTAGAAAGTTCCGGATGACGCCCGCGCATGCGTAGAGAAGTGTTCTCCCAACACGTGCTTGCCGAGGCAAAATGGGGCCGCCATTTTTCTGCCCGTATGTGTTTTGAAGCTTTGTCCCAGTTCGCTGAAGCAAAGTGCGGTCGCCACATATTAATAATGGGTTGGCCAAATATTACGGAACAAGTTAAATAAACGTTTAGTTTATTTTTGTTCCACTAGATGGCGCTCTGCCATCTAGAAATGCTCATGTGAGCCTGGTTAGGATATGTCTCTTTTATTTTTAATATCAACACCTGACCTTTTTTATATTTTTTAATTGTTTTTTCATATGAATAAATATATGTAAATATTTTTGAAAATAGACTAATCCATAGATAAATCTTTAATTAAAAAGGCATATATTGGATCAAAATATCATTTATTTTACCAATATTTCAGTTGGCTGAACGCCAACCTTTATCAAGGTGTTATAACATTTTAAAGTGTGTCAACAACAAACTCAGCGCCACATAACGTCAACAGCATTAAGTCAACTTAACGTTATGTGGCGCTGAGTTTGTTGTTGACACACTTTAAAATGTTACGATGTACTAAAGCGCCATCTGTTATCAAATTATAAAACTATTTTAGAGGCGTAATATTCTTTTTAAAATAAAACAATTTCTACTGTCCTTACTGCGATGGAAAAATTAAAGGGAGGGCCTGGCTCATCAGTGGTGAACCCTCCCAGCGGTTTCGCCAGGTTAATAAACTGGCGAAACCGCTGGGAGGGTTCACCACTGATGAGCCAGGCCCTCCCTTTAATTTTTCCATCGCAGTAAGGACAGTAGAAATTGTTTTATTTTAAAAAGAATATTACGCCTCTAAAATAGTTTTACACTTTAAAATGTTATAACACCTTGATAAAGGTTTGCGTTCAGCCAACTGAAATATTGGTAAAATAAATGATATTTTGATCCAATATATGCCTTTTTAATTAAATATGTAAATATGTAAATAAAATAATTGATAAATATACATATATATAAAATATATACATTCTTCATGGTAGCGCCCAGAGAGACATGGTATAAAACTCTGTAGCAAACACCTAGCTGAAGCCTGTCTGTCCAGATCCTGCCCACGGACGGTATCCGGATATATGCCGGGCTGTTCCTGACTCACTCCCTGGGTAAGTATGTCCCACTGTCCATCTCGACAGTCCAGGTGACAACTGGGTGGACCAGCGCGACAGGTGGAGGTCCGGCACTTCCGCGCGGACCAGGAGTTCGATCCCTTGTTGTCCGACTTCCATTTCGACCCAGACTTCCTGGTGAGACTGTGTCCAACCCTATCTCTCTGTGTGTCCTCACCACTGGTTGTCCAGGAGTACCGTCTTATGAACAAGGAGCGGCGACTCCACCAGGTACCGTCTTCAACCACAGAACTCTCCCTGAACACAATCTTTAAACTACCATCGCTGGAAGCTACCAGATTAACCATGAAAAAGATTGTATTGACTTCTATAGTCAATAGTCAGACAAATTAGAGATCCAATGAAAGCCTATAGTTATGAAATATATCCACACATAAGGATCTCTATATATTTTGAAAAAATGTTGTTGATTCATTGTCATTCCCATAGCAGATAAAAAGTCAAAGGTAATAAAAGACTTTACAGAGAGCGATGGAGGGAGCAAACTGAGTTACTCATAGGTACTGTAGGGGACTCTGTACGTCATATTCATACCAGGGAGTGTTGTGGGTCGATGTTGCAAAAAGAACAGTCAAATAAGTGATTTTATAAATATATGATTATTATTAGATATAAGGATACGTATGTTGACAAAACAACCGCACACAGCAGTAGAAAAAAGGCAGTCTTTTGGTTATATACAAGGAAGAAGACTGACGGTTGAGGTGGGCCGTTCCCATTGGTCAGTTATCTTCATGCAGCGCCTCCAAGCGGTGCCCTGGTCCACGCTTCTCTCATCAGGGAGGATGGAACCTTAAACTCACCTCCTTAGTCGTTTTCAAACACACACATATACAAAAGCCTTTTTCTTAAATAAAGACACTTCGGCCAGAAAAGTTTTTATTTTCTCAACGTTTGGACAAAAATCTTTTTCCTGACTTAGTGTCTTGCCAAATACTTTATTTTTCCTAACGAAGACAAAAGATTTTTTGTCGAAAAGTTGAGAATATAAAAACTTTTCTGGCCGAAGTGTCCATATTTAAGGAATATGAGAATGCCGGCTAGGCATGAGGTATAATTATTATATATGAATGAATATTTAACCAAAATACAATGTAAAATTGTCCTGAATATTGAAAAAATGTACTTGAATTTCGTGATTATAAAGTTATTAGTATCAAAATGAATATATAAAATTGACACTTTGAAAAAAATACCAATTATTTCTGAAGAATTCTTCAAATTGATATTTGAATAATAAATAATGTGATTTGAAACCTCTATTTTTAAAAAGATAAATGCCTTTTTTAAAGTCATATAGTCTTATACATAGTTTTACCGCGGAGTCTCTGCAAATAAAACGAATTGAAGAGAAATTCTCATTTAAAGGTAATAATGTGAAATTTATAGAGTTCATTTTGTTTCCTAATTAACACTGTATTTAGCTTCGATTATTTATATTATCAGATAAGAAGATGGTCCAGTCCCATTTAGAAACCATTATGTATAAAAGAAAACATTCGTGCTTTTAAATCCTTTCATTTTATAAGTATAGATGGCGCGTTATTGCTTTGTGTTAATTGATGTTCATATTACTCTAAACTTACCAACAATTGATTAACCATGTGACTAAGTTGGCGCATGTGCAGAACGACCATCTGGTGGTGGAGTGCAACTACGATACTAGAGGGCGTGTCACCACAACTTTCGTAAGTTCCCTTTTCACTGTCTGTGAACTGAAAACTTAAGTACGTACACCCTTTCCCATAATCCCCTAATAAAATAATTCGCCTAAAACAACAAACAAATTGGAACTAGGAATTAAATATTTACAAATTTGCATGGTATTATTCGACAGAGTTAATAAAATTTATATAGACACACACAAAATGTCTGAGTTAAAAGAGTTAGATCATTTATATCAAACGATGTTTCACTTCTGAAAAGTTCGGATAGTCTCTACAGACCTTACTACAATGATATAAGTTCTGAATATTGTAACAAAAAGTATTTGTTATTTTATTAGCAGAGTATTATTTTTTATGTTTATATTTTACTATACTCTGTAAACTTCCCTCTTTTGCTTATCTTTTGTTTATCACTCATAGTTTGTTCTTGCTCGAAATAAATTGTTGTCTCATGCCAAAGTTTCTTTATTTCGACTTAGAGCGCTATGTCCCCCTAGGGACACTTGCACTTTAAACATAAACAAAAAATTTGAAAGAAAATAAAGAAAGATATTTAAATATGTACAGAATTAGTATGTAAGTTATTTAGATGAAAAGATGAAATATATATATCAACACAATTGATATATGTACAAAGGGTTGGTATGCAAATTTAGTTAAATGAAATCAAATTGTAAAGTATTGTGTGTATTCGAGAAAAGCAATTTACAGATTAAAAAAAAAAGTTTTAAGGAATATTTTTGAATGAAAATATGCTAGATATTAGAGAATTATTCAATTAAAACAATACTAAAGAGAATTAATTTCTGAATAAAAGCGTTCCAATAGAATTTAGTAGTTTTTTTATAAAATTCTAAATAAATTGTTGGTGGACCAAATGAAGTTGGTCTTCCCTAATTTTCCACGTGGCAATATCATTTGTGGGTTGGAAGTCAGTAAAAACACAGCCACATTAACCAATGATTTATTCAACTCCCAACATTTCAGTGACTTTCTGTCATTCTCTTCAGGGGAGTGTTTACTTTAAATCCTAGTTCCACTTATTTACATACATGATTAATATACCATCCCCCTGAGGAGAATAACAGCAAGTCACTGTAACGTCTGGAGTTAAATAAATCATTGATTGATGTCGCTGATAAAAATTTTATAAAATAAATGAAGCCTCCAGGGTTAAGTTTCTTGTGCAACTTTTTATTTTCAAGCTTTCGGACTTGTCAGTCCTTCAATAGGAGTATCACGTTAACAACTTAATAATAAATACAATTTGTATATACATATTATTATATTAGACGAAAAACATGGTGAAGGAAGACGAGTTTCTTTTATGTTCTTATAAGTCGCGCTCGCCTGTTGAAGGGTTTTTACCCGAAAGCTTGCACCTATTCATCAATAAAAGAAACTCGTCTTCCTTCACCATGTTTTTTTGTCTAATTTCAATCCAGGAAGAATTCTTTATCTACATTATTATATACATATTTTAAATACTTATTATATATTGAGGGAAAAATATATTACATTATTTCTGTTTGAAAAAAATATTAGAATATAGAATATAAAATTATTGTTTGAAAGGGATTTGATCATCAATAGTGAACCTTCTCAGCATTTTCGCCAAGTTAATCTCTAGAAAAATATATTGTTTCGATGTTGTAGGGAGGCTACACCGCCGAGGACGAGCGTTGCCTGGCATTCCTGCTCTACTACCCCAGGGTACCGCGGTCCCAGGCTCTTAGCTGCCCCTCCGTCAGTTTGGTCACCTCGCTGGCCGGCATCGACTCCTTTAACAGGTCTGTCTGTCTGTCTGTTTAGTCGAACAACATCTGTCGTTAGAGAGCTCGATGTTTCACATTGTTCCTGTAAAGTCCAACTTGAGTATTGTTTTAGGTCCCTAGACGACACACACACACATACCTGTTTTAGCTCTAAATCTAACCTCACAAGCATAATATGTAAACATATTACAAGTTCAAAACTATTTTAAAGGCGTAAGATTATTTTTTTGAAATTAAACAATTTCTACTGCC
Organism: Cordylochernes scorpioides; assembly: GCA_030710605.1. Lineage (NCBI taxonomy): Eukaryota > Metazoa > Arthropoda > Arachnida > Pseudoscorpiones > Chernetidae > Cordylochernes > Cordylochernes scorpioides. The sequence goes on from CP092876.1 coordinate 79,201,782, forward strand.
CTTACTGCAATGGAAAAATTAATGGGAGAGCCATTGCAGTAAGGGAAGTAGAAATTGTTTAATTTCAAAAAGAATCTTACGCCTTTAAAATAGTTTTGAATTTTGATAACAGATGGCGCGCTAGTGCATCATATTACAAGTTAACATTGCATGAGAGGAATCTAACAATTCTTTATTTTAAACTTTATTTGTGATTTATATTGATGAAAAGGCCAAGCTGCTTCAATAGAAGCCAAGTACACTCATGGACAAAAACTTAAGAACGTGGAAAGTTTTTGCCGGTCGTCTATTTTTTTTTTTTTTTAAGGAGACAGAAGCAATTTTGTTCACACTTGGTTTTCTCTTGTGTCTTCAATAAAGGTCTTGTGTATCAAATATCTTTCAAAGTTATTGTCTGAATCCCGATATACATGCTGAAAGGTACAACTTCCTTAAGTTTTGTCCATGAGTGTATCTTTCAGAGTTATTGTCTGAATCCCGATATACATGCTGAAAGGTACAACTTCCTTAAGTTCTGTCCATGAATATATATACCGGAATTGTGGCATTTTCTGTTTCATCAGAGGCATCAACCTTTTTATTTAAGTGTGAAAACCTTCCTACATACAGTAAATATTCAACTACTGTCCTGGCCAGCACGTTCTCCTGATCTGTCACCAATAGAAAACGTCTGGTCAATGGCTGCCGTCACCACACTCCAGCCACTACTGTCGATGAACTGTGACGTAGTGTTGACATGGGAACCTGTACATGTCCTCTCTGTTTGACTCAATGACCAGGTGTATAAGTGCTGTTATTGCTGACAGAGCTGGTTCTCTCTTCTGGGTACTGATTTCTCAGGTTCCATAACTCCAGATTTCTTGAAAATTTAAACATTTGTTATTCCCAGCATAATGTATTTGTCCAATAAATATCATTTAGATATTTTCATTTCTTTCTGGTGTAGAAAATTTATTGGCCAATAGTGAACGTTTAATTTTTCTCAAATACATTATATATATATTTTTTTTTTAAATATAGCAATCCATAAATAAATCTTTAATTAAAAAGGCATATATTGGATCAAAATATCATTTATTTTACCAATATTTCAGTTGGCTGAACGCCAACCTTTATCAAGGTGTTATAACATATTAATATATATATGCGTATATAGTTAGTTAGAAGTTATACTCCTAGTTGTTTCTGTTGAAGGGTGTATTATTTTTGGTCTTCCTTTTGTTATTAATCTTTTAT
>CP092876.1:79203117-79242509 GCA_030710605.1 Cordylochernes scorpioides
GGTGAGGTGTCTCTTAAAATTTCATTATAAAACAATAACGCGCCATCTATACAAAAGAAATGAAAGCATTAAAGCACGGATGTTTTTTTTACACATAAAACAAACTTCGCCAAAGTTTCATCAACAGAGATCAATTATTATAAAATAAATGAAGCTTCCAGGGTTAAGTTTCTTGTGCAACTTTTTATTTTCAAGCTTTCGGGCTCTTGTCAGTCCTTCAACAGGATTATCACGATAACGACTTAATAATAAATACTATTTTCATTTACACATTATTATATACAAAAAAGTTGCACAAGAAACTTAACGCTGGAAGCTTCATTTATTTTATAATTGCTCCATTATGGCAGAATAGAAGGGCATATGCAATTTAGACTATTATAAAATAGATATTCCAAAGGTAAACCTATTAAGCAAACTTCTTCAAGACCTATATATGCCGCCAAAGTTGTACCGACATAGCTCCAATATCGCATAATAAAGGGCATATACAGTAGAACATACTCCATGAGAGGACACTTACGCTAGAGAATACCTCTCTACAAAGGATAGTTTCCATCACCAATACAGTAGAACATACTCCATGAGAGGACACTCATGCTAGAGGAAACCTCTCTACAAAGGATAGTTTTCATCACCAATACAGTAGAACATACTCCATGAGAGGACACTCACACTAGAGGACACCTCTCTACAAAGGACAGTTTCCATCACCAATACAGTAGAACATACTCCATGAGAGGACACTTATGCTAGAGGAAACCTCTCTACAAAGGATAGTTTTCATCACCAATACAGTAGAACATACTCCATGAGAGGACACTCATGCTAGAGGAAACCTCTCTACAAAGGATAGTTTTCATCACCAATACAGTAGAACATACTCCATTAGAGGACACTCACGCTAGAGGAAACCTCTCTACAAAGGATAGTTTTCATCACCAATACAGTAGAACATACTCCATGAGAGGACACTCACACTAGAGGACACCTCTCTAAAAGGATAGTTTCCATCACCAATACAGTAGAACATACTCCATGAGAGGACACTTATGCTAGAGGAAACCTCTCTACAAAGGATAGTTTTCATCACCAATACAGTAGAACATACTCCATGAGAGGACACTCATGCTAGAAGAAACCTCTCTACAAAGGATAGTTTTCATCACCAATACAGTAGAACATACTCCATGAGAGGACACTCATGCTAGAGGACACCTCTCTACAAAGGACAGTTTTCATTATCAAGATTACAATTTTTACTATTTAACAACTCTCTGCTAAGAGGACACCTCTTCTTAAAGGACACTTTAGCTCTGCAACTAGGTGTCCTTTACAGGGAGGTTATACTGTATAACATAGCCAGTTATTAGTTTAATTTGCATATTATTACGTCGTTAAGTATTTACTATGACTAGACGATATATATTGCCCGAGTTTAGTCCAGAGAAATGGTGGAAATACGTATGCAGAAGGTACCGAATATGTAAATTTTCCCGTGTATTATGATGCATCAGCGCCCCATCTGTTAAACAATTTCTACTGCCCTTACTGCAATGGAAAAATTAAAGGGAGGGCCTGGCTCATCAGTGGTGAACCCTCCCAGAGGTTTCCCCAGTTTAATCTACCATACCGCTGTTATATTGCATTTTTGGAACTTCCTTTTACAGTGATACTGATGCTGGACTCTTAGAATGGGTATTTTAGATGAACTATGGACATAGGCTTCGAGGACAGCATGTCCTCCCATTAATTTTCCCATTGCAGTAAGGGCAGTAGAAATTGTTTAATTTTCAATAGAATCATACGCGTCTATAATAGTTTCAAATATTTCCCGTGTATATTTGGGTACATTTTCTTACTACAACGTAACAAGAGTTACACACAATACCAACCAGACAAACTTTACTTAGCGTTTCATTCAGGAATGTCAAATATTGGGCAAAGGGGATGAACGAAATTCGCGCAGGTTAATTTGCATCTTAAGGTCAAAACTACGAGCATTACTCCGACCAGACATCTATTTTAGAAGTTTTACCCCGAGTGGTGTCAAATAGTATGGGAAGAGGTACACAGAATTTCTTCTGTATTTAAATATCGATAAACGAAAAAGATTCAACGGGGATATTTTATACTCTTCCCTATCAAATAAATTTGCATATAGGAAGCTGAAGATATCATTTAACATATTGGCTATTCAAGGCATATGCAAATTCCCCTGCCGGCTTGGAACTACCTGGTTCACCGCAGCCCTCCCCATGACTTCTAGACTGTAGCTGTACAGCCCGGGTAGTTGGTGATTTATGCTCCAGGAGCCCACCTCTATTTTCTCTCTATGCAAATTAGTACGGTAAAGAACGAATTGGAATATTTTGGGATCGGAGAATGATATGATGACAATAATAATATTTGACCAATTATACATCACCAGTAATACTTTTTGCAAAGAGATGTTTAGCTGGTGAAAGGTGGTTATTTCAGATGATGGCGTTTATTTCTATTTTGACGGGAGAGAGAGAAAACAGATTTTTTTAAATTAAAAATATATATATATATCCTCCTGGGAAAAAAAATCTACATATTGGCCATAGAATCGACTTGAGACTTTACCAGCTTAACACCTCTTTGACAAATTCTAATGGTTTCGTGAATCCCGTATAGATCATTAGCCCGAAGGCATGGTATCCAGGTGGATGTTTTGAATTTGCCAGGACTGGTGTTGTGGCTTTGTCACCGACCCGAGTCCGTTAATTTACCGAGACGACCAATAGATGGCGCTTCGTGACGGGAACTTTCTTTAAATATCTTCGCGAGACAAAATGTATAATAAAGTCAAACACTATATTAGTTGAGACGTATAGAACACCTGTCATTAGGCTACTGTTTTCTATTTACCAACGTACGCCTCAGCGGTACTGTGACGTACATATTGAAGGCACAGACAATCCCAGCATACAAATTTGTTGTTAACACTCCAAATGGTGGCGAGTTACTCCTCGGAAAACCCAGCTCTAGTTTACCGATGGAAGTAGCAACGCCAGTTTCTCTGTGGCCACTTCAATTTATAAGTTGAAAGATCTGGGGGGTGGAGCATAACAACCTCTCCTTCCGCAATATGGGCGAGTTGGGCGGTCAGTAGAGAAGGAAGGAAGCTACTGTAAACTATTACACGTGATAAAAGTCAGACAGTACAATCTATAGAGTGTATCTCAGCAAACATTCCCAAGTCTTGTCGTCACCAGGTTGAGTCTCTTGAGTAGAACCGAGCTGTCCAAACATCGTTTCGTTGCCACCTAACGCTAATGTTGCATCTCTCGGTCTATGTGTCTACATTGATCGGCCGTCTGGGGCGAACTCTCCCAGCGGGTTTATAAACTGGCCAAACACCGCTAAGAGGGCTTACTTTCTGATAAACCAGGCCATACAATTTATATATTTAAAAATCCTCAAAAATAAGCAGTTCAATATAACTTTACCTATGCGTACATTTGAAAACTCAAGTTCTACAACGACCAGGATACCAGCGACATCTACATCCAAGTCTCAGACATTGCTCAGACAGAAGCTACAGAGGCCTGGCCGCAACGAGGCCTATATTCAGGTTTAGAGTGGGAAGTTTCCCAACCTGACGCCCATCGTAGACGCCACTTCTGTGTGTCTACAGAGTAGGGCTAGCGGGACGGCTGCAAGAAGGTTGCAAAAATCCACAAGGATACCGAAATTTCGAACTCCCTAGTAGATTTATTTTTCAATGTTGGGTCGATAGATGAGTAGCAAAGTTTGTGGAAGTGGGGGCGTCTCACAAAATCCTCGGGGCGGCCCAGTGTCACGGTCCTGTTGACCGCAGCGCCATGAACCAATGTCAGCCAGAGCATCCTGGTCGATAAGTTAGTCATAAAACTTACAAACGTCACAACAAGGCCATATACCTCAATCACTTAAAAACCACCAATTAATGGTGGGTGACCTCCAGTGTAAATCCCAGTGGCAGTCCTGTGTACTTAACCCTTAACTGGACGGGCGAAATTTTTTTCTTACGTAACTGGACGGGTAGATTCAACCCACTTATGTAACTTTATGAAATACGCGCTAAATAATGATTGAAATCAATATTTAAAAAATATTTGATGAATACAAATGTTAACATAGAGATTTTGAGAGTCGTTTAAAAATTCTGAATATTTACAGATTTCACAAATTATCAAAATATGAATCCCGCTATTCAATTAACATCATAATTAATCTGTATCATGGTACAAGCTGGCACGATACACACACAAGCCAATCTAAATACGTGTTTACACTTACATCTGCCTTCATCACATCTCTCTGTGTATGAGGATTTAGTTAGCATATATCGGAAGGTTGAAAGATTTCTTGCTATGATGTGATTCCAAATGCTTCCATCAGGCAATCAGAAAGCAAGATTTTTCAAGAACAAACACGGCATAAACCATGCCACCTTATTTTTAAGCTGCAAACCTATGGTGAGATGTAGCCTGAAACCACCTTCAGTCTTGACAACACTGAGCCTGAGATCGAGCCACATGACCCATGGAGACTGGCTTGCCCCTCCAGCACCGAGACAAAGTCTGGGATGGTCTCAAACACCTTATTTTCAGTTTCACTTGTAAAATTGTGATACATACATTTTTGACAATGGAAGATAATTTAGGTGCAAATTCAAAGTAAATTGTGGCGAAGAAATAATTAAATTTAATTATTCAATGAAAATATTTGGAAACAGATTTGAAATTTTACATTTTCTAAATCATCATTTAGTTACCTAGCTTGCTTGCTCGATATTCTCTAGCTGTAGATAGTTGGGTTAATTTGTTGATAATTGTCGACTGGTCGTGGTGACGTCATCAATAAATACTTTCACATCTTCAGATATACAAAGACTTGATTTCTAAGCTACAATATAATTATACAAATGTTAATAAACATAAGAGCCAGGCCCTCCCATTAATTTTTCCATTGCAGTAAGGGCGGTAGAAATTGTTTAATTTCAAAAAAATAATCTTACGCGTTTAAAATAGTTTCGAAATTTTGAAAACATAAAGTGTATAACAATGCTATAAGCAGAGCCCGTGGTACAGTCTAGCTAACAGATCTATGGCTACCAGAGGCGGTACAATAACGGAATGAAGGAAATGTCATTTCGCCAAGTACTGTAGTCAGACGGGTGTTCGCCAGGCCCACCGCCATTATAAACGGAAAGCAACATTATCTTTTGCCATTTTGTCATTGTAAAGCCTGCAGAAGGACGTACGAAAGCTTGCGAATAAAATTCTTATAAGACAAAACTCTTCTATCGTCGTTATCTTTTGTTATTTTAATTCGAAGAGTTCAATTTATTCAACATTCTCTTGTAAGATCAACTTTGGTAGATATAACACGAATCACTTCTCTTAAGAATAGATTTGTATAATTCACGAAGTATTAGATCATATAGTAACAGAAGATAATGAGAGGGAATCGACAAAATCACAGTCTGCCATATTGCCAAATAACCCAATAATTGAACAAAATTAGCTATGTTGGCAATATCTACATGGGTTTTTAACAATAAAGATTATTCATTAAAATAGCCTCTACATGTTTGCATTTTGTTTTAAAGCCATCTTCAAATTTTAAGTGTTTATATATAGCGAGTTTATTTTTCCAATTTTCACAAAAAAAAAAAACTACAATATAAACATAATGTTATAATATATTCATCCTTTCATACTTCATCCTTAAGGTTAGAAATAATCGTTATTTCTCCTTAAAATTAATTTCGATTTTTCAAAAGAAACGCATGCGGGATAATATTCAAATGTCGTTTTACAATCATAAGACGCATTATTGTATTATAAACATAATGTGTTAAAAAAATAAAGTCCTTTAAAATTAAACTACAGCTAATATTTAATTATTCTTTTTTAATTTGAGCTTTTGGATGACATGTTTTGAATTATTTGTATAAAATATAAATAAAACATTTTTTTATTTGAGCGTCATATTCCATCAGATGTGTACGCCATATTTTATATGCGCAAATAATATATGTTTTAATAAATAGCTTTATATTGAAAAACTTTTGTGCCACAATTATCACCATATACATATATCAAATTTTACTGATTATGAGAATTCACCTATGCTTTTTTTAAAATATATAATTTACATGTAATGAAATATTGAAAGTTGTTAATTTACATTTTTATATCAATTGCAACTTTTAAAAATATATAAATATAGTAAATAAATTGTGTAAAATAGATAATTTAATATTTGTTAAGCTAGGTTAATGAATAACAATAAAATTTTAGTTATCGAAACTATAAATAAACAAAAGCGTATTGTTTCCCGCTTCAGATTAGGCCTAAATTGTTTGATTATTTATAAATATTTTTGTGTTTGTCAACAAATTTACAGATAAATGATTATAAAAATCGGGAAGCCTCTAATAAATAATATAGATTAACTTTAAAAAGAGAAGGGAATAAATGTGGAATTTGATAAGAGAGAAGAGAATTATTTAAATCTCTACATTTTAAAGTGGAAATGCCATGTTTATATTAAACTATATGTTTTTATTTAAATCTTACCTGTTCAGCAACGGCTCTGAAAAGACAGGATCCATCTTTGGGCATAGGTTTTCGCCATAATCCTAACTTCGACAAATATGTATCCATTGCTTCCATTTCTGACGGCATGTTGACATTCAAGTTATGAGTAATGAATTGCTAACACGGCCGGCGTCGAAATAAATGGCAAAGCATTTGATTGGCTAAGGTGCGTTCACACACCTCATTTGCCTAAACAAAACAAAAATATGTGGGCGGAGGAAAGAAAAAAATAAGTAAAACCCATAAAGAAATAAAATTTAGCCTATTGTTTTAGTTGTTTTAGTTGAGATAAGTGTCAACTTTTCTTCTGCATTTATTTTTTTATATTTTATTCTTTTGGTAGAGGTATTTGTGTGTGGCGTCGAATATATTATTTTTGAAAAAAAAAAGTAGAAGTATGGTGTATTTACACAACAATAAATAACAGGTATTTAATATTGAAAGTATATTTTAAAAAAAAAACAATTCAGAATCAAAAAATTCTATTTAAATTACATCTCTTACAGATTCAAATTATATAAAGGCACACAGAATAGAAAAATGTCAATATAATTTTAAAAAAACTATAGTTTCTATTTTTCTTTTAAAAACCAAAATAAAACATTAAAATAATATATATTTCAAAAGCTTTATATTTTAAATTAGTTTTCACCATAGTTTATTTGTATTAATAAAATATTGTATAAGGCTCACTTTATAATATTATTGAAAGAGCTATTTAATCCTTTTTTTTTTTTTCAAACTCTATTTTAGATTTTATGTAGTAATTTATAGAACTAGATTTTGATATAGGCTTAGCAAAATATGGTTATTCTTTTTGAGGATTTCTGGTTGTTTTGTTTGTACTCACGTATGTTGTAGTTACGAGGACATTCCTTCTGATAAAAACAAATATATATTTATTTAAGGAACGACTTGTTCCATTACATATATTGTTAAGACAAGTTAGCGGTAAACAATAACAGCAAGTTTGAAGGTAGAAGTTGGAAGTTACGTCATCGTAGTGACGTCAGCATCTATGATGATTAAAGTCAAAGTCTGTGTAACAATTCCCTCCTTACTTTGGCTTTATTCCCACGATGCTGAGGCTCTCCAGGTGTTTCTTCATCTGGTCTCGGGATAGGTCCTTTGTGAAGATATCCGCCTCCAGGTCCTGGGATGGCTTGTACAGAAGGCAGATGTCTCTGGATTCATAACAGTCTCTCAAGAAGTGGTACTTTCTGTTGATATGTCTACAGCGACTGCTTTGTTTAGGGCTGGAGATCCAGTTGATCAATGACTGACTGTCTGTATAGATCGCAGTTGGTTTTTCCATGAAATTCCATTCTTCCAGCTCTCGTAACAGGTTTATTATCCACTTGATTTGACAGCAGCTTTCACAAGCAGCTATCATTTCCGCTTCCATTGTGGAGAGGGCGACGAGTGGTTGTTTACTACTTTTCCAGTCTATAGTTGCTTCGCCGAGCTTCAATACATATCCGCCGTAGGATTTTCCGTCATGAGTGGTCGACCAGCTGGCATCGGCGTAGGACTTCAGGATTCCAGTCTTCCCTCTTTCAAATTTCACTCCTAGGTCAATTGTTCCTCGTAGGTATCTCATCACTCTTTTGATTGCTGTCCAGTGCATCTGTTTTGGTTGTCGGGAGTACTGTGAAAGTTTGCTAGTGATGTAAGCGATGTCGGGTCTGGTGTTAACAGCTAGAAACATTAGCATTCCAAGGGCTTCTTGGTAAGTGTGCTGATCACAATTGTCATCTTCAATATGATTGTCCAAATTGATTTCTTTGGAACCTGGTGTTGGAACTTCCTTACAATTTTCCATTCCATATTTCTGCAATATTTGTTGTACATAGTGGCTTTGCTGTAGCGAAATTCCCTCCTTGTCTTGTATGATCTTGATTCCCAAAAACATACATTTACATGTTACATCCTTTATTTCCAGGTGATGTCTCAATTTATTGATGAATCTGTTTGAGGTATCTTCAGAATCTGAGACAGTGATAAAGTCATCAACATATATCCCTACATAGAAGTATTTGTCTTCATTCTTCCATTTAAATAGGCAAGGATCAGATTTAAGTTTTTCCAGTCCACAGTCATGAAGTACTTGACTGGATTTCTCATACCACGATCTTCCGGATTGAGGTAGACCGTAAATACTTTTGTTGAGTTTACAAACTTTGTTTCTGTCTTGGACAAATCCAGCAGGTTGTTCCATGAATATTGTATTTTCAATGTTTCCATTTAGATAGGCTGCTTTCACATCAAATAGTTTAATGACTGAATCTTTTGTTGCTGCCATTGACAAAATAGTCCTGAGGGTGGCATTTTTAATTACAGGGCTGAAACTTTCGTTGTAATCTCTTCCTGGGATTTGGTTGTATCCCATTGCAACAAGTCTAGCTTTGTAAGTTTTGTTTTCTTGGTCTTTAGATATTTTGAACACCCATTTACTTTTGACAACTTTAGCATTTACAGGTCTAGGTACCAGTTCCCATACTTGATGCGAGTACATGTTCTGTATTTCCTCAAGCATTGCGTTCTCCCAATGTTTCTTGTCTTCGCATGCGATGTCTTCATCATAGTCTTTCGGAATGGTTTCATTCGTAGTAGCCAGAACGTAGTCATCGAATCTTTTAGGTATTGTTCGAGTTCTTTGTGGTCTGTCTGATTCACTTGACTCTGTCTGTCTGTTGATCATGGTATCTGGTGCTGGCTCTTCAATATCAACATCTGATAGAACATGATTGTCCAGTTGTTCATCCTCCTGAATGAAGAAATATGTGTCAGTGTCCGTATTATTATCATTTTGTTTTTCTTCCGAGATGACATTATTGTTCTCTCTGAAGTGAATGTCTGCGGTTTCAAGAATGACTCTCGCTGTGATATCAAATACTCGATAAGCTCTTCTGCATCTTGAATAGCCCACAAATATTCCTCTCTTAGATTTAGCTTCTAGTTTGTGTCTTTGATGATTCTCGAGTTTATAGAAGACTTCACAACCAAATCTCATGATGTGAGAGACGGATGGCTTTTTACCTTTCCATTTTTCCATAGGGGTAGTGTCTGGGTCATTGGTTGTGGGAGTTAGATTGTACAGATATGCAGCTGTATTCACAGCTTCTGCCCAGAAGTGTAGGGGTAATTGGGAGTCTGCCAGAAGTGTTCGGCCTTTGTCTAATAGTGTTCTGTTAGCTCTTTCAACTCTCCCATTGCTTCTTGGGGTGTACGGTGTAGTTAGTTCATGTTTAATTCCTCTGGATTCTATGAAGGTTTCAAGGTTTTTATTGATAAATTCTGTTCCGTTATCTGTTCTAAGTCGTTTTAGTTTTGAGTTTAGCTCGTTTTCTCTCTTTACAATAAACTTCTTCAAAACTTCTGCTGCCGAGAGTTTATCTTTGAGAAATTCTACAAATATTCTCCTAGAAAATCCATCTACGATGGTCAAGAAATATTTACTTCCGCCCAAGGAGTTTATTCTCATTGGACCACAGAGATCGACATAAATGGCTTCAAAGGGGTAGCTTTCCTGATTGCCATCTGTGTGAACATAGGGTACTTTGGTCATTTTTCCCAATGAGCAAGCATCACATTGATCAAGGGTACCATTTATAGAGTTCAAGCCTTTTAGAAGATTGTTCTTCAAAATCAGGTCTAATTTGTTGTCACTAGGATGCCCTAACCTTCTGTGCCATGCAGTCCTAGAATTGTCCTTTGAAATCAAGCAATGTTCGTTTGGGACATGAGTTGCTTCAGATAAACGTGATAGGTTCAATGTGTACATGTTACCATCAAAGTTGCCTGTTCCTATTAGCTTGTCATCAGAAGAGTATATGTATGCTCCTTCAGAGTTCAAAAGAACAGAGTTCCCTCTTCTTACTACGCTTGGAATGGACATTAGATTTCCTTTCAGGTGTGGTACATGGAGGACATTATGCAGGGTTACAGCGTTGTTAAGTTTGTCCTTACCTTGTACAGTAGCTTGGATTAATCCCGATGAGGTAGATTCGATGTGCCTCCCTTCTTCTGCCACTTGTATGCTTCTTCTCTCCTCCGTCTTGTGCTCGATCCAATCACCATGGGAAGTCATGTGGCTTGTGCACGCAGAATCAATTATCCACACGTCCTGAGTTGTCGGGCGTTCCTCCCTTGTGCTTGCATGTAGTGCGTATTCTGAAGTGGAGTCTCTTCGTTGGGATGGTTCCTCCGTTCGTTCTTGGATTGCTGATCTGGCTGTGTCTTTGTTTTGTTTTGGTCCTTTATGGTAGTTCCTTGTACTGGCCATGTTATTTTTGTTTGTTGTATTATTTTGATTTCCTTTGTTGTCAGGGTTGAACCAACAGTCTTTCTTGAAATGTCCTTTTCTTTTGCAAATGAAGCATGATTTTTCTTTGAATTGGTTGCCTGATGATCTGAAAGCATTTTCAGGATTTTTGCTTCTGTCCTGTCTTTTCTTCTCGAAATCCAGTAGAGCTTGTCTCAAGTCTGGTAAGGAGATTTCTCTGTTTATTGACAGTGCTGCTGCGATCGTGTCAAAGTTAGGTGTGAGTCCTTCAACAATGTATCGTACAAGTTCTCTTTCTGTTACAGTCTTTCCTAGCTGGGTGATCTCTTGTGCTAGTTTCTGTGCTCGTACAATATACATGTTAACATTTTCATTTGGGTTCAATTTTAGTCTGGCTAGATCCAACATTAGGTCTATCCTTTTATTTTCTAGAGATCCTTCAAACCTTTTCTTTATGTCGTACCAAATTCTTTTGGCTCTTTTATCGCCTCGAAAGATGATTGTTAAGTCATCCGAAAGTGACAATATTATTAGGCTGTATGCTTCCCGATTCTTTTTCTTCCAAATATCATATTCTAGTTTATTTTTTGTAAAGTCTGGCTCGTCATTAACAATTACGTCCTCGAAGAGATCTTTTGAATCTAGAATTGCTTCCATTTTCATGGACCACGTGGTATAGTTGTTTTCTGTTAAATGTTCGATTTTTGCTAAGTTATGTGTATCCATTTTTATTCAATATTTATTTTCTAAATTGGCGGTTAGTCCAATTATTTATTTTCTTTATGATTTAAATGGATCAATTGGCGGTTAGTCCAATTCGCGCGCCCAAACAACGCTCAGCTACCAAATTGATATAGGCTTAGCAAAATATGGTTATTCTTTTTGAGGATTTCTGGTTGTTTTGTTTGTACTCACGTATGTTGTAGTTACGAGGACATTCCTTCTGATAAAAACAAATATATATTTATTTAAGGAACGACTTGTTCCATTACATATATTGTTAAGACAAGTTAGCGGTAAACAATAACAGCAAGTTTGAAGGTAGAAGTTGGAAGTTACGTCATCGTAGTGACGTCAGCATCTATGATGATTAAAGTCAAAGTCTGTGTAACAGATTTTTTCAAAAAATGACGAAACTGACTTTTTTTCTGAAATAATTATTACAATTTTGAAAATGTCATTTTGATTATTTTTCTCTTAACGTAACCCTTGACTCCTGATGCGTATAAAAGTCGCCAACTGTCCTGGTTGTCGTTAGACTTAGTCTATTGTTGACGGTTGAGATTTTGATTTGACCTTGGGTAGGTTCCTCAGTTCTTCTAAGATAAATACACTCCGCCTTTGCCGGTCCCAACCTCGGATGAAAAAGGGGGAGCAGTAACAAGCTCACTAAAAAACCTGGGCTCAGCTGGCCCGGCTGATAGTACCCTGTAAGAGCTCCTAATCCAGGGATACAGGATGAGCAGCGTTTGCACTCCATGTTAGGAGCGGGTGCACATGGCGTCTGTTCCTCATGTCAAAGGCGGTCATTTCTTTTGGAGCTAAGTCGGCCTACCACTGAGTAGTGCTCCCAGTCTTAATGACAAAGGCAGACGCATTCTACTTCATCCAATCATGATGGTTGTCAAATCTCAAGTTTTACAAGCTTGAGACACCCCCTAACATGATTGAGTGGAGATAAGAAAAAAAGAAGAAGAAGAGGGTGGCGTAGATGGTAGGCGGCGCAGCTGAAGAGAAGGTGGTCAACAGTTTGGTCTTTCAGGTTGCCAAGTGGACAGGTGGGATCGTCGTTTGATATTTTGGCAGTATTTGCTTTAACAAATTTATGTCTTGTGATGATTGTATATAAAGTGATACATCATTTTATTCTGAGTAGAATAGCAATAAGAATGTTTGAGAATGTATCTATTCTCCTGATGATTCTTTTGGAGTGATCCGTGGTGTACAGCACGGTTCAAAGTTGGGGGGAATACACGGGTTCGAGCAAAGCTTTTAGAGAAGGTGGCAAAATAAAGTGGAATGCTGAAATGAGCTGGGACCTTTGATCCGCTTGTTATTTTCCTTCTAGACCTCTGTATCCTCTAACATAGTAGAGAGTTGTAAGTTAGGATAGTTGAAAGTTCAAACTATCTCTGCTATGAGTCAGGTTTAGGTAGTTCTCTGTAGAACGAAATTTGACAATTACACCGCAAATGTTTCTTTTGAACGAAAAATCGAAATTTATTTTAGGGAGAAATAACGATTATTTTTAACCTTAGGGATGAAGTATGAAAGGATGAATTGTGAAGAGTAATGATAAACGGAAAATAAAGTGTCCAGGGATGGGAATCGAACCCACAGTGTTCCGCTTACCAGGCAGATGCCATGCCCACTAGGCTACCCTGGACATATTCTTCCGTTCGTATATATTACTCTGTTTTCTTTAGGTTGCAAATAGCGTGTAGAGTGCAAGGGGATAAGGGGTAGTTGATAATATTTGTCTTTGCCCTAGCTTGATAGATCTGAATGTGCATAGAATAGCTAATAAATCTTTTTGAAAGAGAATGCATTGATTGTGGAATTCTAGTGGTACTGGAACGTAAGGATGTGGAAGAATAGCTGTTGTTGTTGCTTATTCCTCAAGGCGTTTAAAGATCTCCATTAGGTTCCATTGTCTCAGCTTTTCTATAATAGTCCTCGGGTTTTCCCAGACGTCTTTTTTGGAGGATTTGATACTATTTAAAAGATGTTCAGGACTGGCAGGCTGGAAATCGCATTTGGGGCATTTCGGGAATGTTTTGATTTTTTCATTAGGTGGAAGAATAACTGCGGCAACTGTACCTTTGGAGGAGTACAACCCATCAGTGTAGATTTTAGGTGGCGTTTTGAGGATGACTTTGAAACTGAAGTATCCTTCTATGAGGTAGATAAGGAACTGGGGCCTGGGGCCTATCTTGAAAAAGCCATCTTTTAATGCTCACTTATACGCCTGATAAGCTTTGATCAAGAAATCAAATGAAGAGCAGCCAGTAAAAGAAATAGCTGGAACTGTGAGAATAAGGACCCTCCCCAAATGTAAATTTTCGCGAATTAGTAATGGAGGCTGAGGAATTTGCGGGTGGTCTTCTTCTTCTTTCTTATCTCAAACCCATGATAATCATGGTGGGTAGTTAGCGACTGCTTTTACTGTAAGCGCACCACATGTCTACACATGTGAAAAGCAGTTCGACTTTGCACTTACAAATGTGCCAGAGCCCCGTTTGGTTACTTGCACTCGCTGGTAAGGTAGGACTTTTGCAAGAAACGGGGGCCATTGGAGCATTTTTTTAACAGAAAAAAAGTGTCTAATGCGGGAATCGAACCCGGGTCGTAGTGGTCGAAAACCAAACGGTTTGGTGGTATTGGCGTTGAAAGCTTTCTTGTTCCAAACACCTGAGTATTGAGTATTTTCCGGCCTAAGCAAAATATGAGACCAAACTATATTTTTATGATTAGGCAATGGAACATCCATTTGCACCTATTGGAAATGTTGTGTCAAATATTGTGTGGTGTAAAAATGTATACCCATTATTTTAATATGGTTGTCTATTAAAATGGGTTGATTGAGAAATTATATGCTTTGATAGAGTAAGAGCGTTTAGATTTCTAATGAAAGAGACAGGCGTTGTACGCTGAGCCTCACAGACATTCTTTCCTGGAACTACATGGGTAGAACTACATGTACAAATTATGGATAAGCATCGATTTTAACTATGACTACAACATCGAAACCGAGTTTAACTCTCTTTTAGAGTATAATGTAAATATAGATATATAGGTAATTTATAATGCAATATAATGCGGCTTATGATTGTAAAACGACATTTGAAATACTATCCCGCATGTGTTTCTTTTCAACGAAAATTCAAAATTTATTTCAAGGAGAAATAACGATTATTTCTAACCTTTTGGATGAGGTATGAAAGGGTGAATTGTGAAGAATAATAACAAACGGAAAAATATGTCCAGGGTAGCCTAGTGGACATGGCATCTGCCCGGTAAGCGGAACAATGTGGGTTACACCATTTATACCTATATATTTTTAAAAAATAAGGCTTATTTTGGATTGTAATAAGATTATTTATTAATCCGATATTTCGATGGACCAATCTTCCATCTTTTACGAGGTATTTTGCCGTGAAGCACGTAGCAGGTGGCACCTGGGGCACGCGACCTGCTACTTACTTCACGGCAAAATACCTCGAAAAAGATGAAAGATTGGTCCATCGAAATATCGGATTAATAAATAATCTTATTACAAACCAAAATAAGGCTTATTTTTAAAAAATATATAGGTATAAATGGTGTAAATATATATTCCCCCAATACCTCTATATTAAACAATACTTGTTAAACTTTGCCTCATGTAAAACTGACTTTACTATGTATATATAGCTATAGATATTTTCATATGTAAATACTACTATGTAAATAATGCTATGTAGTTAATAATGTCTGATGTTGTATAATGTAATATACAATTGTACTATTTTTTCACATTGTGTAGCGTTCTCACGCAATTCTGGCCTTAACTACCCGTTTCATGATTTTTCAGGATGCCTTAATGATCAATTTTTTGGTCGTTGTAGCACAGCTTGCACCACGCTGATGAGGGCCAACAGCCCGAAACGCGTCCGTGGTTAGCTTTTCTTGATTAATCAAGAATGGGTATTTGGCTAATTCTGGAATAATTAAAAATCAACGAGAATAGTTGGTATTTATTCAGATAGATGGCGCAAGCCATCAGCAACTTTCAGTTGCACGATAAGAAGATGCCTTTTTCTTAAATAATGTCTGAATAAAGAGTTTTAAAACGTAAATGTGTAGACATGTGGTGTACTTAGTCTAAGCTGCCACAGCCTACCATGATTGCCACGGCCTGGTACTGCATATATTTACACCAATTTTTATAGATTGGTCTCATACGCCTTTTTGTATTTGTCTTTTTTAAATCCTAAGTTTTATTTGTCGTAAAGATAGAGGCTGCCTGGCCGGTGGCATTCATAGTTCTTCAAATTAAAGACACTTCGGCCAGTAAATCTATTTTTAAAGATTACTTTTAAAGTAAAAAAGATTTACTGGCCGAAGTATCTTTAATTTGAAGATTAATCGGGCGGCCCCCCTGACCTGCAGAGCTACTGGGTCTTCAGGCATGTCCTGAATGATGACGTCCTGACCATCCTGACGTCTGACAAGACCCACATCTATAGGTACTTCCTCGGTGTGGAACTGAGGAGTGAAGACCTTGTCTGGAGGAGAACTCTCTCAAGGTGGGGAAGCCTTCCTTGCTGAAGACATTTGTACACAACTATATAATATAATGCAATGCGGCCTGTGATTGTAAAACGACACTTGAAGTTACACCGCATGAGTTTCTTTTAACGATATATCAAATTTTTATTTCAAGGTGAAATATCGACTATTTCTAACCTTTTTGGATGAGGTATGAAAGGATGAATTATGAAGAGTAATGACGAACGGAAAAATAAAAGTGTCCAGGGATGGGAATCGAACCCACAATGTTCCGCTTACCAGGGAGATGCCATAACAACTATATATATATTCCCCTATACTTTATATGCCCTTTTACTATATTTTTCCACGTTTGTAAAATTTGTTTAAAAGAATCAATAAAATTGTCTTTAATTTGAAAAACTAAGTTTTATTTGGTTTTAGTATTAACAGTTACCCACAGTCAGATGTGAAGGGCTAATTAAGGAGAGGTACTGTGTCCGTGGTTCCGGCCGAGGGGACAGCTATAAATACGGACGACAACAAAAACGCCCGAAGGAAAAGGAGAATGCAACAAAAATAGCGATGGTCAACGTAGCGTGGCTTGGGGGGAGATAAAGACGGGGGCTGTGGGTGGTTGGGTGACAGTCGATGTGGCTCCTGGTGCTGGTGAGTTGTACTCCTTCCTTGGTCATTCTCTCTGCTTCTTCTAGCTGTTGTGACGATCATGTCCAGAATGAGGTTCGTAAAAATTATCATGTTGATGGTTAATTGACATCAACATTCTATCCCCATACTATTATTCTTATTTGATTCTAAATTAAGGCTATATACATAAGTATACCTAATGGATAAAACTTAAGGAAGTTGTACCTTTAAGTATGTATATCGGGATTCAGACAATAACTCTGAAAGATACACTCATGGACAAAAGGAAGTTGTACCTTTGAGCATGTATATCGGGATTCAGACAATAACTCTGAAAGATACACTCAAGGACAAAACTTAAGGAAGTTGTACCTTTTAGCATGTATATCGGGATTCAGACAATATCTCTGAAAGATACACTCATGGACAAAACTTAAGGAAGTTGTACCTTTTAGCATGTATATCGGGATTAAGACAATAACTCTGAAAGATACACTCATGGACAAAACTAAAGGAAGTTGTACCTTTTAGCATGTATATCGGGATTCAGACAATAACTCTGAAAGATACACTCATGGACAAAAGGAATTTGTACCTTTAAGCATGTATATCGGGATTCAGACAATAACTCTGGAAGATACACTCATGGACAAAAGGAAGTTGTACCTTTAAGCATGTATATTGGGATTCAGACAATAACTCTGAAATAGGCACTCATAGACAAAACTAGAGGAAGTTGTGCCTTTCAGCATGTATATCGGGATTCAGACAATAACTCTGAAAGATACACTCATGGACAAAAGGAATTTGTACCTTTAAGCATGTATATCGGGATTCAGACAATAACTCTGAAAGATACACTCATGGACAAAAGGAAGTTGTACCTTTGAGCATGTATATCGGGATTCAGACAATAACTCTGAAAGATACACTCGTGGACAAAAGGAAGTTGTACCTTTGAGCATGTATATCGGGATTCAGACAATAACTCTGAAAGATACACTCATGGACAAAAGAAATTTGTACCTTTAAGCATGTACGAGGTGTGTTCAGAAAGTATCGCGACTTTTGTGTTTTTTCAAAAATTATTTATTTATTCATGAATACCTATTTTGTCCCCTTCAAAGTAATCCCCATGAGATATTATACACTTGTGCCAACGGTTTTTCCAATCTTCGAAGCACTTTAAAAAGTATTTTTTTTTTATTTTTTTTCAGCTCCTCCTTCGATGCCGTCTTTATCTCGTCAAGCGTAGCGTAACGTCGTCCTTTCATGAGCCTCTTCAGTTTAGGGAACAAGAAAAAGTCACAGGGGGCCAGATCTGGGGAATACGGTGGCTGCGGCATCATTAGTGTGTTGTTTTTGGCCAAAAGGTTGCGCACAAGCAACGATGTGTGAGCAGGGGCGTTATCGTGGTGCAAAAGCCAATTTTTGTTCTTCCACAAATCCGGGCGCTTCTGGCGGATTGCTTCGCGCAAATTGCGCATAACTTGCAGGTAATATTCCTTATTGACCGTTCTACCCTGTGGCAAGAACTCATGATGCACCACGCCCCTGCAATCGAAGAAAACTGTCAGCAAAACTTTTACATTCGACCGAACTTGGCGCGCTTTTTTCGGCCTTGGTTCGTGCGGCAGCTTCCATTGAGATGATTGAGCTTTGGTTTCCACGTCATAACCATAAACCCACGCTTCGTCACCAGTAATGACCCTTTGGAGCAAATTTGGGTCGTTGCGGACAGAGTCCAACATCTCATTAGCAATGTTCATGCGATGCTGTTTTTGGTCGCAATTGAGCAATTTTGGTATGAATTTCGCGGCGACCCGTCTCATGCCCAAATCATTGATAAAAATCGAATGGCACGAGCCAATCGATATGTTTAGGTCCTCAGCAACTTCTCTAACGGTGATTCGACGATTGGCCAATATCATTTTCTCCACTTCATTAATTTTTTCGTCTGCTGTTGAAGTGCTCGGGCGTCCAGCACGCTCTTCGTCGTTCACATCTTCTCGGCCTTCTGAGAACATTTTGTACCACCGATAAACGTTGCTTCGGTCCAAGGTAGCTTCTCCGTATGCCACAGTCAACATTCGGAATGCATCCGCGCACTTAATTTCGTTTTTCACACAAAATTTGATATAGATTCTTTGATTCGTTTTTTTTAATAGGTAAAAATCGGAGACGATCCAAAACACCTGCAAGCAAAGCAGCTGTCAACAATTAAGTGAACATTCAAAATGGCCGAGCTTGTCGGCATAAGTGAGAGACATGAGTACCAACATAAAGCCACAAAAAGATCGAAATTCGAATATACGTAACCCGCGAAAATTCATAATTCGCGATACTTTTTGAACACACCTCGTATATCGAGATTCAGACAATAACTCTGAAAGATACACTCATGGACAAAAGGAATTTGTACCTTTAAGTATGTATATCGGGATTCAGACAATAACTCTGAAAGATACACTCATGGACTAAACTTAAGGAAGTTGCATCTTTTAGCATGTATATCGGGATTCAGACAATAAATCAGAAAGATATTACAGTGTTCTTTATTCAAGACACACAAGATAACCAAGTGTGAACAAAATTGCCTCTGTCTCCTTAAAAAAAGTAGGAGAGATAGAGAATATCTCCCAACAAAGGTATAGCAGTCGGTCAGTCATAAAAAAATGAGAAATCAAACGCACTAAATCCCTCACATTAAATCATAAATAATGTATGATACAGTAAAACCTCTCTACACAGGACAACACCTAGTTATAGATCAAAGGTGTCCTCTTACCGGAGAGTTTCTAATTAGTAAAAATGATCATTTTGGATATGAAAACTGTCCTTTGTGTCTAGCGGGAGTGTACTCTCATGGAGGTTATACTACATCACAGGACAGACATATTGTGTTCAAGAAATGAAAGTATTAAAACACGAATGTTTCTTTTACACACACAAAACTTCTACTATCCTTACTGTGATGAAAAAATATTGGGAAGGCTTGGCTTATCAGTGGCGAACCCTTTCAGAGGTTTCACCAATTTAATCTACCAGACCGCATTTTAGAGCTCTAATACTGTATTGTAAGATTCTGCTAATATATGCTACACTGAAGGGTGGAATCTTAGAAATGGTAAAAATAACAAGAACTGGAGAATTCCACCTAAGTACAGCTGGTACAGTGGAGTGGACCCCCAGGAGGAGCTCTGAACCTCAGACAGCACCAAACAACGCTAACAAGATTTAGAACAGGCCATCTCAAGCCATTGAAGATAGAAAATAACAACAACATCTATTCCACTTGCCCAAAATGTAGTTTGGTACCTGCGCTCTAGAACACATTTTGGTTTGCATTAGATGTACTAAACAGGACCTTTGGGAGAGGCCGCTGCTTATTATAAAACAGCTCGAGGAGCATGAACTCATGGAATTGGTGTAATCTTTACACAAGGAGATAAGAAACCAATGTATTGTACCTTTTAGCATGTATATCGGGATTCAGACAATAACTCTGAAATATACACTCATGGACAAAACTTAAGGGAGTTGTACCTTTTAGCATGTATATCGGGATTCAGACAATAACTCCGAAAGATATTACAGTGACCTTTATTGAAGATCACGAGATAACCAAGTGTAAACAAAATTGCCTTTGTCTCCTTAAAAAAAATAAGAACAGGAGGATCCCACCTAAGCACAGTTGGTACAGTGGAGTTGACCCAGGAGGAGCTCTGAACCTCAGATAGGATCAAACAACAAGATTTAGAACAGGTCATCTCAAGCCATTGAAGATAGAAAATAAAAAAAAATCTATCCCACTTGCCCAAAATGTAACTTGACACCTGGATATCCAGAACATATTTGGAAGAGCTGGTGGTGTCGTGAAGATAGAGGCTGCATGGCCGGCATTCATAGCTCTTCAAATTAACGATACTTCGGCCAGTAAATCTTATTATAGCAAATGTTTTAATTTTTGTTCGCTCCTGACGAGGACAAAAGATTTTTGTTGAAACGTTGATGTAATAAAAAGATTTACTGGCCGAAGTATCTTTAATTTGAAGAGCTTTGAAATAGTATTCAAGCAAACTATGGACATCAACTTTTAGAACGGTCGAATTATCTGTTGACGGTGGTGCAGGTGTCGTGTCTGGTGGTGTCAGGCCATCGCCCCCGGTCCCTCCATCTGCAGGTGGGCCGCCAGAACCTGGGGGACCTGGACATGGGGGCAGAGACAGGCCCGAGGGGGCAGTTCTCCTGGTTTACCATGTTCCCCATGGAGCTTGCTGCGGCCTCATCCCCTTGGATCTCATCTCAAGGCCATCCTTAGTTAGATGTAATTTATTGATAGAAATGTTATTATAGCTTTGTTAGCTGCCCTTCTCTTGTATAGTACCATTTCTTTGACTGAGTACCTAATATGCATGCTTCATAAACTTTTGTACAATCTTATTGACTTTTCTAATCACCCTTACAGTCACAGTTCTAAGGAGATTAATAGAATCGCCGAATGTCGTGGTCCATTTGGATGAAGAAACCGAAGACTAGAACGCAGCTGATTCCACACTCGCCTTTTCAGTGATACGCTAACCTATCCACGGTGGATTCTGTGGCCACTGAACATACGTCGGACCTGGAGGCTGTTGAGTTCTGTGCTGCCTGGAGTATAGGAGCTCCATCTATTCTTCCTTCCTGTGGTTTATCTGTATAAGACCGGTGGTCTTAATAAAGCTGTATGTGTGTGTGATTCTTCTAATCAATTGTTACAGAAAACAAAGAGGTAATACACAATAAAGGGGTGAAAAATGTAGGGAAATATTAATTGTTGTATGTATAAAAATTTCTTCAGCAAGGAAGGTTTCCCCACCTTGAGAGAGTCCTCCTCCAGACAAGGTCTTCTTGAACCCTCCTCAGTTCCACGCCGCATGCTCCATAGAAATGTAACAAGGGGCGGTATCTCTAGTATTTGTGATCCAGAGTATTTTAAACCATTCTTGATATCTTGGCTGTTCTTATCGCCATAGAGATGATCGAATACACTCCAGTTTATCCTTTCCTTATTGCTCCTATCTATTCCTGACATTTCTTTAAAGTAAAGCCGAGATATTTGGATCTTGTACTGAAACTGCCTCTTAACACTAATCAATGTTTGCAATAAAGAAAATTAACTCCAAGAATTGCCGTAAGGACTCCCGCATCACCCAACCTACTCACCAGATCTATCTCTAAATGACAATCACCTCTTCTCCAAATGTAAAAAAAAAAATTATTAAGGGGTAGGCGTTTTTAAAAGTCCTGTGATGTAGTAAATAAAGTAGATGGACGAGTGGGTAACACCCTCGATTCCCGACAGCCATGAACCGGGATTGAATCCCTCGTTTAATTTGGTTTAATATGTGAATAACCTTCACATATTATTCACCGTTTCAATTATCATGAACTAGGTTGCTCTTGTTGAGCGGTACCTAATGATATGATTTTGAACCAGCTGTGATGTAGTATAACCTCCTGAGAGTACACTCACGTTAGACACAAAGGACAGTTTTCATATCCAAAATGATCATTTTTACTAATTAGAAACTCTCCGCTAAGAGGACCCCTTTGATCAGAAACTAGGTGTTGTTCTTCACAGAGAGGTTTTACTGTATCACACATTGTTTATGATTTAATGTGAGGGGTTTAGTGGGTTTGATCCCTCATTGTTTATACCTCTGTGACATTTAAATCCTTTAGAAAATCGAATGAATGGCTCAGAACGTCTTGAGTCAACACATGTTTTCATCGCAGTAAGGGCAGTAGAAGTTTGTATTATGTATAAAAGAAACATTCGTGCTTTTAAATCCTTTCATTTTAAATGTATAGATGGCGCGTTATTGCTTTGTGTTAATTTATGCCTAACTGGCCTTGTCTTTATTGTTTGCGGAAGAGCATTGCTCGATGCAAATATTTGAATGTAATTCTACTGTTCTATAAGCTTATGTCCATAGTTTTCTTGAAAACCTTTTCTAAGATTCCATCCTTCAGTGCTGCGTTTATAAGCAGAATGGTCCAATACAGTATTAGAGCTCCGAGAAGCGGTCTGGTGGATTAAATTGGCGAAACTGCAGGGAGGGTTCACCACTGATGAGCCAAGCCCTCCCAATATAATTTTTTCATCGCAGTAAGGGCAGTAGAAGTTTGTATTATGTATAAAAGAAACATTCGTGATTTTAAATACTTTCATTTTATATGTATAGATGGCGCGTTATTGCTTTGTGTTAACATGTAGCTATAAAAGGTGTTTGTACCGTGTTTTATCCTGTAGAAGGGAGTTGGTACCCGATAGCTAGAGATTAAAGGTTTTTGAAAAGATACATTTCCCCGGAGGCCTGTTATTTTAAACTCAAAAATGGAATGTCTTTTAGTTATTATTTTAAATACGGTTCCAAAATCACTTTATTAGGTACTGCTCAACGAGAACAGCCTAGTTTATGATAATTGAAACAATGAATAATATGTGAAGGTTATCCACATATTAAATAAAATGTTGACGTGGGATTCGATCCCGGTTCATGACTGTCAGGAATCGAGGGTGTTACCACCTCGGGAAATAATCATCACAATATTTTTATATATATATAAAATTATTATATATATATACTAGATGGCGCTCTGCCATCTAAAAAGCACATGTGCTCGTGGTCAGGAGATGCCTTTTTTTTATTTTTAATATATATATGTCATAATATTACCCTTCCAGGAATAATAAAGTAAATCTACAGTCGACCAAAGAGAGACGTAGAGAGGAGGATGTAAAGGCCGGTCACTTGATATATCAGTCACATTCCAAGGGGCCCATTTTCGTAGAACCTCAGGACTATTTTTGGACAGTTGGGGGGTGGTGTGCGACACGAACGGTCGTTCAGCGGTGACATCCCCTCGCGCTCCCTCTCTCTCGCTGGTTGCCTCTCCCCACATTATTATCATATTGCCATATATATATATATATATATATATAAAGAGACAAAGGTCGCCTCTCCCGTCAAAATAGACGTCAAAACTAGACGCCATCTATTGACCGTCGCCGTAACTAGCGGCCTCGGGTCGGTGACAAAGCCACAACACCAGCTTTGGCAAACTGAAAAGCGTCCACCTAGAGTTTTGACGTCTATTTTGACGGGAGAGGCGACCTTTGTCTCTTTATATCAATATCCTCCCGGCAAAATTTCCATATATATATATATGAATATTAATATATTATAAGAATATATGTTTGAAAATTAAATACATTAATGTTGTTTTATAGGGGGGTCGGTGGAAGGCTGGTTAAACCATTTGGTTTTCAACCGCTACGACCCGGGTTCGATTCCCGCATTGGGGGGACGCTCCAATGGCCCCCGATTCTTGCAAAAGTCCAACCCCACCAGCGAGTGCAAGTAACCAAACGAGGGTCTGGCACATTTGTAAGTGCAAAGTCGAACTGCTTTCACATGTGTAGACATGTGGTGCCCTTACAGTAAAAGCAGTCGCTAACTACCCACCATGATTATCATGGCCAGTACCACGTGTACTAGGGATAAGCAAAAAAAATGTTGTTTTATATATGTATATAGCGGAATCATTAAATGTATTTTATATATTTCAATATAATTAGCTAGCGCGCTGGGGAAAGATTTAGCACCCCGTAGAACAAAGAAGGTAGGAAGAGCTCCAGTTTGTTTGAAACGAGGCTGTTACCCACTCATCCACCGACTCTTTTTAAATATTTTAAATACATTTTTCTCTTTAATTTTTCCATCGCAGTAAGGACAGTAGTAATTGTTTTATTTTAAAAAGAATATTACGCCTCTAAAATAGTTTTATAATTTGATAACAGATGGCGCTCTAGTACATCGTAACATTATTGTTCTAATAAAAGACACAATTTGATATTTGCGGAAGAGCGATTGCTCGAAGCATATTATATATTTATAATTATATTTAATTCTGCTGTCCTAAAAGCTTATGTCCATAGTTCTTCTAAAATACCCATTCCAAGAGTCTTACAACAGTCACCTATAAAAGGAAGTTCCAAAAATGCAATATAACAGCGGTATGGTAGATTAAACTGGCGAAACCGCTGGGAGGGTTCACCACTGATGAGCCAGGCCCTCTCTTTAATTTTTCCATCGCAGTAAGGACAGTAGTAATTGTTTTATTTTAAAAAGAATATTACGCCTCTAAAATAGTTTTATAATTTGATAACAGATGGCGCGCTAGTACATCGTAACATTTTTCTCTCTATATTTTACCATATTTATCACAGTGGATTCTTCTATCCGTTAGATTAGGTTAGAAGCCACAACCTCAGGCTGTCTAGACAAGGAAGATGGTTACAAGGCCGAGAATCCTTTCTCTTGGATTGGTTTACAAAACAAAACATATTTAGACATATTGTTGCATCATGGCTAATGCACCTATTTTATTTTAATTCGTAATATTATTTTTCATATATTTTAAATTCATATTTATATTTTATATTTATTTATTTTATTAAACAGAATATATGTATTATAAAATCACCATTTGTATTTTGGTACATTTGTGACTTCACTGCTCTCTTTGATGTGAGAAATAAATAAATTATTCTGGAGGCTACTTAAAGTAGAGTTATCTCCACTTATATAAATTTGTAGGGTTGTTGAAACACGCTCTGGTAAGATACAAGACCCGGCACAGAAGAGAATCAAGGTTGAAGAGTCTGCCAAGCCGTAACCTGGTGCAACAATATCTAAGAATACATAAATTTAATTCGCTTTAAATTTATAATTTAAATTGTCATCTATCGATAAAATTTGAAACCTATAAGCTTATGTCTATAGATTCACTAAGCATCTTTAAGCTACCTTCCATAGTAAATACAGGGTTTATAACAAAACCAAACCAATACAATAGTAGAGCGGTCTGGAGATTGATTTGGTGAAACCACTGAGAGGGTTCACTACTAATGTGAGCCAAACCCTCTCATTCAATAACTTTTATCATTGCAGTAAAGTCTGTAGAGATAATATTTGATCATATAAATAAACGTTCTTCCCTGTTTTATAATATTATAAAATAAATGAAGCTTCCACTGTTAAGTAACTTGTGCAACTTTTTATTTTCAAGCTTTCGGACTTGTCATTCCTTCAACAGAAATAATGTAATATATATTTTCTCTCAATATATAATAGGTATTTAAAAAATATGTATATAATAATGTGTATATAAAAATTATATTTATTATTAAGTTGTTAAAGTGATAATCCTGTTGAAGGACTGACAAGTCCGAAAGCTTGAAAATAAAAAGTTACACAAGAAACTTAACCCTGGAAGCTTCATTTATTTTATAACTAGCGGATGTACCCGGCTTCGCCGCCCGGGTTTTACCCGAGTAAAGGTTTGTCTAACGAACATTTGTTAAAACAATTCTCTATAAACTTATAATAAAAAAAAAGATATATTTTGATAATTTAAAACTCGTAAATTTGAATCTCTCGATAAAGTGAACATTTTTTCCCGGTCCCTGTGTGCCGTGTCATCCTGAATTTTGTCTTTCCTAAATTTCTACATTACAAAATCATCGTTTTATCTAGTGAACATTTTTCCCGGTCCCTTGAAAAATACTCGATAAGTAGAATAAAATCAATATTAATTGGTTCCTCGGTAATTGGAAGTCAAAGGAATAGTATCTTCGCCTTGGAATTGTATCATTATTCTTGTCTCAAATAAATTGCCGTGTCATCCTGAGATAATCTTACTTTTGATAAATAATCTTTAAGATAATAAACTTAGTGATAATAAAACTTATAGATAAAAAAACGTGTTATCATCGTCGCAATAGTGGCGCTGCTTGCGAGTTATATATACAAATCTGCAAATAACTCTAAGGATATTCAAGATATTCAAGAAATTATTTTTCAAAAACCTTCCCGGGGATATACCTAATAATATCCCAAATTTTCACGGCGATTGGATGTATGGTTTTTGAATCTATAGAGTACAGACAGACAGACATTCAATTATATATATATATAGATTTGACGATATTATTGAAAAGAAAAACATTGCCAGTAAATTTATTTGTTACAAATTTTAATTCGCTTTGAAGCTAGACATATAAGCTTTTTTTTTACAATTTTTAAATCCATATTTGAAGATACCTTTAATGAGAATACTGAATAATATTGATTTTTTTTTAAATCTCACCATTGTAATTCGTTTCTAATACTTTTTCATCTTCATTTTCACAGAGCTAATGTGTCAAAGGAAGGAAATATTATCTTCTTCTAAGGAAGTGAAGGCTGGAAGATTTAAGGTAGTTCGAGGAAAGTGCTAAAAATGAACAAACTTCGCAAAAAGGTTGTGCGAGAATGCTTTCGTTTCGTACCATTTCGTCAAAGATAAGAAAGAAGAAGACCATTTCGTCAATATTAGTACAGCCACTTTGGTAATTCCTTGATGATCTTCACAAAAACTTCATCAATTAAATAATTAAACAGATTTTTCTGGAGATACTTTTCTCATCTCATCAAACTCATCAGAAACCTGTTTAATTATCTAATTAATCTTAAAGATAGATGCTGCCTGGCCAGCATTCATATTTCTTGAAATGGATTATTTTAAAATGATTTTTAACGCTTTGCTAAATGTTTAATTTTTGTTTGCTCCTGAACAGGACAAAAAGATTTTTGTCGAAACGTCAAGGTAATAAAAAGATTTACTGGCCCACGTATCTTTATTTTCAAGAAATATCTAATTAATGTCCAGGAAATATTTTTAAAAAATCAATTGATACAAAAACTTCATGCTCTTAAAAGTTACGTATCATTTGATAGGCATAATAGTGTGATAATGTAGAAATGACGCATGGTCATGTGCCAAGTACATGTGCAAGGTAACATCCAAACCAAATAGCCATAGAAATGACCAAGATGGCGGCTGGTTGTATCAGACGACCGCTAGATGTTCTAAGTTGGTCTGATGTCTGAATGTCGACAGTGTCGTCAGATGGAGTATCCACGAGATGTGGCAGAGGGTAGGACCTGTCCCTGTGGGTCTTGACTGTCGGGTAGTGGACGGCCCGTGTCATCTGTCACCAGGGATGGAGCCTCAGGGTCTACATGGTAGATGCATAGATCTTAGTGGGGAGGAAGGATGCTAAACTAAACATTACTTATCGATAAAATTTGTAGCAAATAAAAATACTACAATATTAATATAATGCGGCTTTTGATTGTAAAACTACAGTTGAAAATTATATCCCGCATGTGTTTCTTTTGAACGAAAAATTAAAATTTATTTTAAGGAGAAATAACGATTATTTCTAACCTTAAAGTTCTTAAAAATACTCGTAATGTGTGTTTTTTCAATAATATCAACAAATATTATCTCTACAGACCTTACTGCAATGATATGTTATTGAATGAGAGGGCTTTGAATGAGAAACCCTCTTATTCAATAACTTATATCATTACAGTAAGGTCTGTAGAGATAATATTTGATGATGTTATTGTGGTGGAGTATTTATTATTTTATTAACAGTATATCATTTTTATGTTTATATTTTACTACTCTGTTAAATTCCCTCGTTGCTTATCTTTTGTTTATCATTCATAGTTTGTTCTTGCCTTAAATAAATTGCTGTGTCATCCTGAAGTTTGTCTTTTATAATTTTCTGCGTGGCATTATTGAAAAGAATAGCAAATAGCAACACAGATAGTAAATATTGCCAATGTTAAAGTTAATAAAGCTTTTACACGCTTTCGACCGCAAGCAGCAATGAGTGTTGAATATTTCTGCTATCTGGATCTATAATCGAGCTACAAGTGGTTGTGTGGATGTCTCTTGGAGTTAACCCAAAAATCCCTAGTTTATTGGCCTATCAACCAAGAGATGATAGGCCACATGGTTGGAGAGACATGGTTGCAGGAGAGTTTCCTCTCGGACTATGTGAGCTGTACGGGGTCTTGTTGAAATGGTTTCATACATAAACAGGAGTATTCAATATCTACGCCAACTTGTTCAAAACAAGGAATCTTGAAGAAAATGTGGAAGCATCACGACGACTTTACTGCGCATATCACCATAAGCATCACTGAAGCTGGTAAACGTGTGTATGATGGTCATTTGGAGATTTTGCACATTCACTGATCATTTTGCGTTTCATCTTCAAAAAGAGCCGTGATCCTATTAACCTTGGTAGGACTACTTCTACAGTTGCCCGGCCATCCCTGCAGCCCTCTATATGGCAGACATCAATCCAGAAGAGAACATCCATACGGACAAGGCACCTTTGTTGGCTGGTATTGTGATCAGGGTGCATGGACCGATCTGATCTGCTCCATGGTCAAGACACCACTACCAGGACTACTTCTAATATATCTCTTACGGAATGTTGAGAGGCTTGTAGCCAATGACAGCATAGCTCTACTTATTCTGAGTTAGCCTAGCTTTTCACGCTCGTGTCTCTAACCCCTGGTTATCCAAGTTTCTGCTTTATTGAACGGCAACGCAAAAATGATTTGTAAATTTGACATGCATGTGCCATCCCTCTAATGTCTGTTCTTACAGCCTCACCGTTTGATTTCAATCGTGATTTCAGATTGGGTCATTTGTTTAGGCATGTTTTGGAGATGTGGAGAATCACTGAAGCAGGTGACCAGGCTTAGTGCAATGGTTGAGCAGCTAGAACAAAGATAAGATTATCTATAACAATGATATATCTCGGTTCCATTCAATAACAAAATGCTTAAAATGAAACTCTATATAGCACTAAGTCTAAATTTTGGGAAAAGTATAGCTACATCAACCAATGATTTATTTAACTCCTGACGTTTCAGTGAGTCGCTGTTATTCTCCTCAGGGGAATGCTGTGCGGCTGGCCCTGCACGCTCTTCCCCATCCAGCGCATCCGGCCTCAGCCCGGGAGTCCTGCATCGCCTGTGGGTCCGGAGACCTGTCACTGGCCCACCGCTACTGGTCCTGTAGGCGGATCAGGCCAGTCATCGTGGAGGCCTTCACCATCATCCCCCCTGACCTGTAGAGCTGGATCTTCGGGCGAGACCTAGAGGACAACGCCTTGGCCATCATGGCATCTGCCAAGACCCGAATCTACAAATACTTCCTGGCCCTGGAGTTGCGGGGGGTCCAAGAAGACCCTCTCCTGGTCTGGAGGAGGACCCTATAGAGATGGTGAAACCTTCCTCACTCATAAATCATTGTAAATATTCCCATTATTCTTCATTAATTTTGTAAAACATAATTGACAAGATGTCAATAAAGGGTGTTTCAATCTCAATCTCCTCAGGGGAATGATATTTGAGGAGAGTGACAGAAAGTTACTGAAATGTCCGAAATAAATAAACCATTGCTTGATGTGTTTTTCCAAATTAACTTCCAACCAACAAATGATCTTCAAAACTAAGTCTAAAATTACATTTTCTTGTCGTTTCAATTTTGAGAGTTTTCATTGAAGTTCTCCGATGCCATTTATTTATTTATTACCAGTTGCAAACAAAACACGCTATCAAAATTCGAAACTATTTTAAAGGCGTAAGATTCTTTTAGATATTAAACAATTTCTACTGCCCTTACTGCAATGGAAAAATTAATGGGAGGGCCTGGCTCATCAGTGGTGAACCCTCCCAGCGGTTTCGCCAGTTTAATATACCATACCGCTGTTATATTGCATTTTTGGAACTTCCTTTTATAGTGATACTGTTGATAGACTCTTGGAATGGGTATTTTAGAAGAACTATGGACATAAGCTTTGAGGACAGATGGCGCACTAGTGCATCAAAAAACACGCTATATCCGATCTAGATAATTGCGCGTGAAATTTTGAGAGTTTTCATTGCAGTTCTTCTATGCCATTAGACACATAAACAGTGGGGTTATCAGAATATTATTATATAAGAATTATATAAATTTATGCGAATTTTATATTTTATAGATTATTATTTTTCTATTAATTACCTTTTTAAAAATAAGGTATCACATTTTGACAATAAAAGTTTTACTTTTCTTTGAAAAGTTACAGAGCACATGTTTTTAAAAAGGCCTAGAGTGTTAAACAAAATCGAAAGTCATGTATGAAGGTATAATGTCTGTGAAAAAAGGAACATCAATAAAAATCATAAAGAACAAAGAAGAATGTTTTGACATGAAGAACAAAGTCTTTAATTTTTAAATAACCTTTTGTATTTAGATATATAATCTTTTGCATTTAATCATTTCTTACTTTTATAATGTTGTGCTAAGTATATAAGCCAATAAATATATATTTATATCGAAATGCTCCAACTCTTCAATCGAAAATTAACAACAAAGTAGAAGCTTCATTTTATTATAATTGAAATACTTTCTATTTATTTTTTTATTAGCCTACTCTTTATTTGTGAACGAAATAGGTTAATTTTGATAATCTATATAATGCGCGAAATTGAGGGGTGTTTTAAAAATATAACAAAATATATTTCTAAAATTCAATTGAGGTGGCACAAAATATTTGTGTATTATATTTATTTAAAATATGGATTTATTTTAACGAAATATTTTTTGGGTGATCTCTATTTGTCTTTGTTAAAATAGGTATCGTATTAATAGGAAATTCCACTTACAGAAATTAATAATCATTTTGAAAATATTTATAGATTTTCAAACTCTCTCTTAGAGTTAAATTGTGTTGTATATATATTAATTAATTGTTATCACAGAGTGTGTGTAAGCTCACAGGTAAATAGGCGCTAACCGAAAGAAAAAAAAAAACGTTCCTTTGTTCAATATTAGTTTCCCTTTTATATTTTGTTCTCACTCTTGTAAATCAATAAATATAATGTTTAATTAATAATTCTTGGAATCAGTTTCATTAAAAATTCTAAGCAAAGTCAAAAAATTATAATTTTAACCTAAAATATAAAAGCCTAAATAAAGAGTAATGTATCTACATTTGATTTTAAAATAATTTTATAAATATGCATATTAGAGGTAAAATATTATGCTGGATAAAGACTATGATTTCTTGCACGACACAAATAGATGAACCATAGTTTTCTTTACCCTTAATGCTATTTCTTTGCTAACACCGTTTTACACTCTGCGTCTATTTTTACACAGCCTACACATTTCTATGAAAATACATATTTTTAAAAAGCTACACATATAAAATTTTAGTTTTCAAAAAGAGACTGTTTTATTGCCAAAATAAATAAACAATCCAAAACAAATAATATATATATTTGAGCAAAAAATCGCGACAACAATAAATATATTAGTTATTATATATACATTGATTTATATACAAGCACTTAACTAAAACAGAGAGTAATATTTTACACATAATATATATTTTTATTTATATATAACATTTTCTGAAACAGGAATAAACCACATTTTTGATTGGTCCTTTTACCAAATATAATAATATTCCATAAAGGCCTTCTATTTAATTTAAATTATTTAAAAGAGAGAGAGAGAGAGAGAGAGAAAATGAATATTTTAAAATATTATATTTATATGTTATTTTAAATAGAATTCTATCTTAATATATTTGAGGTATATAAAGATACGTTTTTAAAATATAAATATGTGTTTGCAAAATATTTTTTATTATTATAAATGTGTATAACAATACATTACTGCACATCTGCATACATATATAAAATACATAAATATATTTGACTTTATACACATATAACATAATATATATTTAAAGAAAATATATTTTTTAAAAACAAAACATCATAGAATAATCAAGAGGAATAATAAAAATAAAATGTTTTGATTTAGCTGAACCACAAAAAAGATCACATATTTAAAGGAATGCTAATTTTTCAAAGAATTATTTAAAACCCAAACATAAAAAACGTTTTGATTTTAATAGACATATTATAAGAAAATAATTTTAGTAGCATATTAAAAAAAAGGTGTAAAATATTTCTAATATATAAAATGTTTATATGGTTTTGACCAAGGACTTGGTTGTTGTTGTATTAGGTAGAAGAGTAGATAACAATTTTAAACCATTTTTTCCTTCATAAATTAATTCTAGTATAAATGTTATATATTGTATTTGTGTGCACTTGCCATCCGTTGGTGTTCTGGTGGAGTATGAAATAAAATTCCAAACGATTATGGCAATAGAGAAAAAAAGAAACAGACAGGTTAGATATTCTATTTAAGAATCAATAATCTGACATTCATAGCACCTTTTGACAGGACTGCCATGGATTTTTGAGATGCCAGTCTCTTCTAGCTATTTCAAATATAACTAAAGCATACAGGAAGTCCTGATAGTTTGAACAGACGCAGCCTGAATGTCACTAAAGACATTGAGCTGGTGTCAGCAGCGACTAGATGGTGAATTTGCCCCGACTTTCTCTCTCCACGACTATGAGGTTTTTCTTTTGAAACTTTTGTCTCTTGATGTGTTCCTTCCTGACTCCTCAACTGCTGGTCAACTCAACATCTATATAAGTATCCCCAATGATAAGGTACAATTTTGATTTTAGATTATAAACATAAGG
Organism: Cordylochernes scorpioides; assembly: GCA_030710605.1. Classification (NCBI taxonomy): domain Eukaryota; kingdom Metazoa; phylum Arthropoda; class Arachnida; order Pseudoscorpiones; family Chernetidae; genus Cordylochernes; species Cordylochernes scorpioides. Next base: position 79,236,432 of record CP092876.1, read on the forward strand.
TAATAAAACAAAATCTAAATAAATAGTGTGTGACGTTACGGTAACAGCGTTGTTATCATCATCAAAGACCGATAACAGTATAATGATAACAGTACTGACTATTTTAGAACATGCTGTGATATTTTTTCTCATTAAATATTTTGTCTAATGATTGCAACAACGCTATTACCGAATCGTTACACAGTATTTATTTATTTTGATTTGGTCTTATTATCTTTTATTTATAATTATCCACATGTCTATATATATTTTTAATTGCGCCAATTGTAGGTTATACTATATCGATATATTTTAGAACTAATATTTACCCAATACCCCCATGTTAGAATTTTTCATTTACCTCATTTACTGAGACGACATTTAGCTTAACAGAGAATATATACCTAAGCTCTTATATCTTTATTATCTTATAAATATATCTTTTCGAATGGAAATATTAATAAATACAATTTATACTTTCTCTAATTAAAAAGTCATATATTGGATCAAAATATAATTTATTTTATCAATATTTCAGTTGGCTGAACGCCAACCTGTATCAAGGTGTTATAACATATTAAAGTGTAAGGTTGACACACATTAATATGTTATAATACCTTGATAAAGGTTGACGTTCAACCAACTGAAATATTGGTAAAATAAATGATATTTTGATCCAATATATGCTTTTTAATAAAATAATTATTTATGGATTGCTCTATTTTCAAAACTTTCTCTAATAATGTCCATTTAAAAAAATTAAAATTTAGCATAACAATTAACTTTTAATAGACATTTCTTCAATTTAAAACTAAATACATCGACAAAATTGGTTGGAATGTAAACTAAAAAGTATTATATGGGAAAAATTATATATAAATAAAATTATTTGACTAAAGATTAAAATTCTAGGCGTGTCTCTAAAATGAGAGTTAATGGCACCTAAAATTATATTTTTAATCTCATCAACAATCATAACCACAATTCTTCACACAAAGGAATTCCCATAAAGCTTCAAAAACATTCCTGAAATTATAGACATTATATCAAATCAAACAACATTTAAAAGATGTATTTTTAAAATCTAACATAGCGATCTTAAGATGCCAAATACGGTAAATCTTAAGGATCAATTTTTTTTTGAATAATTTTTTTTAAGCACGATTTTATTTCTGTTAACCATAAAAGGTGGTTGCGAAGGTAACATAAATAATTTTAAAAAATAAAAATATATCAATATAACTATTCTCTTTACATTGTGCTTACATTTTCAGAGATATTTTATTTAGAACATACAAAAATATATTTTGAATTAATTAAATTTGAAAAATGTTAGGATATTTCAGCACAGTGTGAGTATATATAATATTAAAGATTGAATAAAAATATAATATTTATAAAATATTTATTTAGAAAATAAGTTTTTATGGTTTTAGTAGAACCTTTAAAATTTATTTTTGAAGTATTCAAAAAATTTCTCAATATTTATGTTAAACATTTTTCTAATATTTAAAAAATAATATATAGATTTTACTACTTTGAAAACTTAAAAACATTTTTCACATGAATTTTGCTCTATTTTGTTATTTACAAAAGTAGTTTTCTATAACGTTTGTTAATAATAGACACATATCAAAGATTAATAGAATTTTCACGACTCTTCAGATCAATAATAAAATTTAATTTTATCGTATAATATATATAATTGATTCTCGTTTTTTAATTAAAAATATTTAGTAGAAAAATGAATGTATAATAAGCGCCGAAGACAAATAATGATATGATTAGTGAATTCAAAAATTGTTTCCAGTTCGGTAATTTTTTTTATAAACACACAACAACCTTTCATAATTTAAAACTTTTCAGAAAGTATGCTTGTCAACCTTGACGTGCTTAATGTATCTTACTGCAGATATTCTCTGGGGAAGAAATATACATGCATGTCCCAGCCATATCAATTCAAATGGCGGAGAATAGTATGGCTTTCTATCAAGCCCGTAAATCAACTCATGTTAGGACCGGTGCCACATCCTATCCCGAAGTTTATTCGCAGCATCAGCATCAGTTTCCTGGTATGAAGCCAATACTCTCCACAGATTACACAAACAGTTTACTCAGGAGCTTTGTTTTCACTCCAACCGCTTCAGGACTTTCCTATCCAAAATTCGTTCGGTAAGGGCCATCTATATCATATTTACTGGCCATGTCCTGGCAGATCTGGCGCTCTTGCATGGGCACCATTATCCAATTTGTCCCCACTACAATGAAGAACCATAAATGATGGACCACCTTCTTCTCATCTGTCTAGCTTTCCTGTTGCACAGGATTTAAACAGTTCTGGTTCTTGGAACACAACACTTTAACCCTGCATCCCTACCCCAGATTTTCTCGCTACTGGCGTGGCATTACCTCGTCAACCTCCTCAACAAGACTCTTGGGTAGAACTTTTTCTAGACTGTAGTACCGTTAGGGTAGTTGGCGTTCCACAATCCTGTTTATTTCTCTCATACTCTAGTGAATGTACATTGTTTTGTTTTATATAAATCATGAAAATATATAATTTTCTTATATATTTTCAACTTTGTTTATTTTTAGAAAAAGGCTGATTTGTATATGGAAGTAGGAAGAGAGTATGTAAAAATAGAAAAAAATAGAATCACCTTTTTAGAAAACCGAGGAAAAAACAGCCAAAAAAAGGAGTAATAAATATATTTTCCTCCAAAATTGATAATTTTCTATTTTTGAACAAATATACCCGAAATATATAAGAAAAATCTCTATGAAAGATTTGTTTACTTTCTCCTCGTTAAAAAAAGCAAAAAAAAAAAAAAAAAACAATTGAAAAACTTTGAAAATAACTTTTTTTTTGGCATTTTTCTCGAAAAAATATACATTTACGATTTTTTATTAAGGATATCTTTAGATTTCAATAGCAACATTTTTGAGATTTCAAAAAGGATTTTTTTATTTAATTAAGGAGATATTTTATTTTAATGAGGATATATTAGATTTTTGTATTAGAAATTTTAGACATTTTAAAGTTTAATAACCATATATATTTTTATGGTATAAGATAACATTTTTGAGAGAGTTAATAGCAATATTTTAAGATTTATTAACACAATTTCTCGGGATATAACAAGGACGTTTTAAACTTTTAAAACCACATTTTAATGTTAAATAACAGCGCATTTAAGGTAAATAACATTTTAAAGTTAAAAAACAATATTACTAAAATAAATAGCAATATTTTATGTTAAATAATATTTCCGAAAGATTTTTAAATTGAAATTTATCATATTGAAACAATGTTATTTTATATTTTTTAATTCTATTTTCCCCCTAAAATCTGTTTATATTTAACATTTGTTGATTTTGAAAGGATATTATATAATATTGCATCGAAATATCATCATTTAATTCTAAATAAACTCGTGATCTCATTTGTGTTATAAATTTGAAATACTTATATGGAATAAAGGGAATATTAAAAGAGCTAAAAATAAGAAGAAAAAAATTATTAAAAAAATTTCAATGAAAAAATTGAAATATTATTATTTAAATATTTATACAAAATGCTGTTTTAAAACTTTTAAAGTTGTTATTTTACAAAAAAATGTGATTTCAGAACTTAAAACGTAGATATTAAACTTCGAAATGTAAAATTTTAAAAATTTTGTTATTAAAGTTTAAAATGTTATTACACTTTAAAAAGTTGTCTCAAAAATGTAACACCTTTACTAATAACACAAAAATTGCCCACAAATTTTACTAATGGAATCAAAAATGTCCTAATTAAAATCACAAAGAATCTTATTGAATTCAAAAATGTGCTTAAAAATTATATTAAAAGGTTTATTAAAGGAAAAAAAATACTCTAATAAAAATTGAAACAATAAAATACATTTCAAACGATTTATATTCTATATGTATTTTGAATTACAAAATTATTCACCCCTACTAAAAGTTGTACAAAAAGGTTGCGAATTTTTTTTTTGCACACTGAGTTACAGAATTAAATTATATTCAATAAAACTCACGAAGTTGCATTGTAGCACTGTAATAGAAATTTTACAAATATGATGATTATTTGTTTATATTAATCTTTATTAACATTTTTTATGGAATAAGATAATAAAGTGATTTTAATGGAAATTTCATAAAATAATATTTTAAATAATGAAAAAAATTAAAATATTTCATATCAAAATACATTTTTAAGTTGAAAGATGTCATCACTTTTCTCGAAGCTCACAAAATTTAATTTATTTTATAGAAATAAAATTATATATATTCTCTCAATTTGTGTTTTGATTTTGATTTATAAAATCTATTTCTGTATATAACGATTCAGTATAATTGGATATTTATATAAATTCAAGTATAAACGACTTAAAGAGTGTAAAATTATGTTTAATCACATATATATTCATCAAGATAATTATAGTCTTCTAAAAATATCGTAAAATGTATATTCTGCTACACTTTATAAAATAAACATAAACATGTTCAGCCTATTTTATGGAAAATCACGCTGGTTCTAACATTATAAAGGTGAATTTTGAGTATAACTTTGTTCAAAATATAAATTTGTTTATGTGATATTTTATTTTTGAAATTTCGTATTTTTGAATTATTATTAGTTATAAAAATTATAATATATATGAATCATAATACATAATATAATGTACGAAAACACAAACGCTTATATATATTTTGGTCATGTTAATTTAAACAGATAAATATTTTGATATATATTTCTTGAATCGACTTTAATGTTATATATGATGACTAAATAGATAAAAACAAGTAAATAACAGATATAGAGAGTAGTATGAAATATTAATATAATAATAATATATGTCCCATATAAAAGAGAGATGACCTAACGTGGCAGTCTCACCAGGCTGCTAGAGAGATGAGGGCTGCCACCAAGATGGTGGATGCTGTCAGTGAAGCAGACGAACTTTGGTCTGAGGTATCGTCTGAATCGGACTGTTGCATGGCGGGAATGTAGGTGGTGGACCTAGGTGACTTTGAGGTCGCTTCCTGGAGCACTAGGGGCACGGGGGAGGAAGGCTCTGTGGGCGGAGGGTCGGTGGGAGGCACACAGTCCCTGGTTCTTTGGTGGGGCTCCTCGAGTTCCGGGTAGCTTACAGCTCGCACCATCTGCCACGGGGCGCAGGGTCGGCTGGGGGATACACAAGGTAGAGGGCGGAGTGTTCATGCAATAGCTAGCGAGGATTGTAACGATGCAATCTTTTAGCTGAGACATCAAGTAATATACGGTGTCGTGAGCCCCGAGCCGCTACGGTGACCGTGAACAGGGAACTCTGAAATGTGGCTGACTAACGGGGCAATGACACCCCCCCCATTCCATGGGACAAGAAACCACCACCACATCAAGTAAATATAGTCTGAACCATTTTATCTAAGTTCTCTTTCGGTCTTAATAATATGTAAGGACAAGGACGTCGACTGTCATTGTAAATAAAACCAAGACATAGTTCAGAAGGACAGACCGGGTAGTACGCTCCAGGAACCTGGGTTACCAAAATAATTAATAGTATACATTCCGTTAGAAAAATAAATCTCCATTTTTCTCTATCTCTCTATAAATACCGTGAAGTTCCTCACGGCTCAAAGTTACCTGAACTAAGCCATCAACGATGGATTTCAACGAAACGGTATTCATCATTGAGGTTGTTGTTGTCGTGTCCAATGAAGAGCCTCAGATGTCCTCATGCATCTCTATCACAGCAGTCGCAATGTCCACTATCATTGAGGTAACACGTACAAACATATTTATGAATATTGTGCTAAACCTAAAAATTTGTTTAGTAACGTCCTATCTGTATCAGTTTGTAATTATCTATAAGAGAATATTAGCGGATATCAGGAAACAAGTATTTGAATATCTCCATTCCGCGGCACCAGGGGACTCTACCAGCCAAGTTACCTCGAAGTTGCCACCGTCGCCCAGGTTGCACATGGCGCGGTGCGGACTCCGCAGTGTTGCCGGCTGCAGCACGTCCCGGATATAGTCCGGTGGCCAGCGGTATGTCCTCAGGACTGTCTGCCAGGTGTGTCCACGCAGGG
>CP092876.1:79242609-79284853 GCA_030710605.1 Cordylochernes scorpioides
TAATAAATTAGCCAAATATAATTATTAGTTATATTTATTACATAACTTTTTACAGGGAGCCTCACATTGTTTACTTTGACAATAAAGAACACAATAACATACAAATTGATGATGATCCACTCACAGAGTATTTCTTATTCATAGAAATGGATCATAATATTAAAGCTTAAACACATAATATAATAAAGGGCATGTAAGCCCTAAAGGTAGTGAAATAAAATTATACAAGAAACTTAGCTCTGGATGCTTTATGGATTTTATTAAAGTCAGGGTAAGAATGTTTATTATAAATTACACAGTTCCCGCTTTTACCTTTTCTAGAACTGTTCACCTCTTCTATTGCTATACCTAATGTACTGATGTTTGATTGATAAGTAGAGAAGAGATTTTATATTAGTAAATTAAATTTAATTGCCATCTATCGTTAAAATTTTAGACAAATAAATTTACTGGTAATGCGTTTCTTTTAAATATCATCAAATGTTATAGTCTCTAGAGATAATATTTGATGATATTTAAAAGAAACGCATTGCTAGTAAATTTATTTGTGTAAAATTTTAAGAGATTTTATGGATGGCCTAAATTACGTTAAACTAAGAGAAACTGTGTGAGTACAGAACCACGGACCAGGTAGAGTCCCCCTCAGCCTTGCGTGGACACACCTGGCAGACAGTCCTGAGGACCTACCGCTGGCCACCGGACTACATCAGAGACGTGCTGCAGCCAGCAACACTGCGGAGTCCGCACCGCGCCATGTGCAACCTGGGCGACGGTGGCAACTTCGAGGTAACTTGGCTGGTAGAGTCCCCTGGTGCCGCGGAATGCAGATATTCAAATATGTGTTTCCTGATAATGAAATAATATTCTCTTATGGATAATTCTAAATTGATACAGATAGGACGTTACTAAACAAAATTATAGGTTTAGCACAATATTCATAAATATGTTTGTACGTGTTACCTCAATGATAGTGGACATTGCGACTGCTGTGATAGATATGCACGGGGACATCTGAGGATCTTCATTGGACATGACAACAACAACCTTGTGTTTCTACACCCAAGATAGAGGACATTGCGACTGCTATGATAGAGATTCACGGGGATATCTGAGGCTTTTCATTGGACACAGCAACAACAACCTCAATGATGAATACCGTTGCGTTGAAATCCGTCGTTTATGGCTTAGTTTAGATAACTTAGGATCGTTTAATTTCGTGGTATTTCTAGAGAGATAGAGAAAAATGGAGATTTATTTTTCTAACGGAATGTATACTATTATAATTATTTAGGTAACCCAGGTTCCTGGAGCGTACTACCCGGGCTGTGACCTATGTCTTGGTTTTATTTACAATGACAGTGGACATCCTTATCCTTACACATTATTAAGACCGAAAGAGAACTTAGATAAAATGGTTCAGACTATATTTACTTGATGTGGTGGCGGTGTCTTGTCCCATGGAATGAGGGGGTGCCATTGCCCCGTTAGTCAGCCACATTTCAGAGTTCCCTGTTCACGGTTACCGTAGCGGCTCGGAGCTCACGACACCGTATATTTACTTGATGTCTCAGCTAAAAGATTGCATCGTTACAATCCTCGCTAGCTAGTTGCATGAACACTCCGCACTCTACCTTGTATATCCCCCAGCCGACCCTGCGCCCCGTGGCAGATGGTGCGAGCTGTAAGCTATCCGGAACTCGAGGAGCCCCACCAAAGAACCAGGGACTGTGTGCCTCCCACCGACCCTCCGCCCACAGAGCCTTCCTCCCCTGTACCCCTAGTGCTCAAGGAAGCGACCTCAAAGTCACCTAGGTCCACCACCTACATTCCCGCCATGCAACAGTCCGATTCAGACGATACCTCAGACCAAAGTTCGTCTGCTTCACTGACAGCATCCACCATCTTGGTGGCAGCCCTCATCTCTCTAGCAGCCTGGTGAGACTGCCACGTTAGGTCATCTCTCTTTTATATGGGACATATATTATTATTATTATTATATTAATATTTCATACTACTCTCTATATCTGTTATTTACTTGTTTTTATCTATTTAGTCATCATATATAACATTAAAGTCGATTCAAGAAATATATATCAAAATATTTATCTGTTTAAATTAACATGACCAAAATATATATAAGCGTTTGTGTTTTCGTACATTATATTATGTATTATGATTCATATATATTATAATTTTTATAACTAATAATAATTCAAAAATACGAAATTTCAAAAATAAAATATCACATAAACAAATTTAGATTTTGAACAAAGTTATACTCAAAATTCACCTTTATAATGTTAGAACCAGCGTGATTTTCCATAAAATAGGCTGAACATGTTTATGTTTATTTTATAAAGTGTAGCAGAATATACATTTTACGATATTTTTAGAAGACTATAATTATCTTGATGAATATATATGTGATTAAACATAATTTTACACTCTCTCTTCTCTTTAAGTCGTTTATACTTGAATTTATATAAATATCCAATTATACTGAATCGTTATATACAGAAATAGATTTTATAAATCAAAATCAAAACACAAATTGAGAGAATATATATAATTTTATTTCTATAAAATAAATTAATTTTGTGAGCTTCGAGAAAAGTGATGACATCTTTCAACTTAAAAATGTATTTTGATATGAAATATTTTAATTTTTTTCATTATTTAAAATATTATTTTATGAAATTTCCATTAAAATCACTTTATTATCTTATTCCATAAAAAATGTTAATAAAGATTAATATAAACAAATAATCATCATATTTGTAAAATTTCTATTACAGTGCTACAATGCAACTTCGTGAGTTTCATTGAATATAATTTAATTCTATAACTCAGTGCAAAAAAAAAAAAATGTCGCAACCTTTTTGTATAACTTTTAGTAGGGGTGAATAATTTTGTAATTCAAAATACATATAGAATATAAATCGTTTGAAATGTATTTTATTGTTTCAATTTTTATTAGAGTATTTTTTTTTTCCTTTAATAAACCTTTTAATATAATTTTTAAGCACATTTTTGAATTCAATAAGATTCTTTGTGATTTTAATTAGGACATTTTTGATTCCATTAGTAAAATTTGTGGGCAATTTTTGTGTTATTAGTAAAGGTGTTACATTTTTGAGACAACTTTTTAAAGTGTAATAACATTTTAAACTTTAATAACAAAACTTTTAAAATTTTACATTTCGAAGTTTAATATCTACGTTTTAAGTTCTGAAATCACATTTTTTTGTAAAATAACAACTTTAAAAGTTTTAAAACAGCATTTTGTATAAATATTTAAATAATAATATTTCAATTTTTTCATTGAAATTTTTTTAATAATTTTTTTCTTCTTATTTTTAGCTCTTTTAATATTCCCTTTATTCCATATAAGTATTTCAAATTTATAACACAAATGAGATCACGAGTTTATTTAGAATTAAATGATGATATTTCGATGCAATATTATATAATATCCTTTCAAAATCAACAAATGTTAAATATAAACAGATTTTAGGGGGAAAATAGAATTAAAAAATATAAAATAACATTGTTTCAATATGATAAATTTCAATTTAAAAATCTTTCGGAAATATTATTTAACATAAAATATTGCTATTTATTTTAGTAATATTGTTTTTTAACTTTAAAATGTTATTTACCTTAAATGCGCTGTTATTTAACATTAAAATGTGGTTTTAAAAGTTTAAAACGTCCTTGTTATACCCCGAGAAATTGTGTTAATAAATCTTAAAATATTGCTATTAACTCTCTCAAAAATGTTATCTTATACCATAAAAATATATATGGTTAATAAACTTTAAAATGTCTAAAATTTCTAATACAAAAATCTAATATATCCTCATTAAAATAAAATATCTCCTTAATTAAATAAAAAAATCCTTTTTGAAATCTCAAAAATGTTGCTATTGAAATCTAAAGATATCCTTAATAAAAAATCGTAAATGTATATTTTTTCGAGAAAAATGCCAAAAAAAAAAGTTATTTTCAAAGTTTTTCAATTGTTTTTTTTTTTTTTTTTGCTTTTTTTAACGAGGAGAAAGTAAACAAATCTTTCATAGAGATTTTTCTTATATATTTCGGGTATATTTGTTCAAAAATAGAAAATTATCAATTTTGGAGGAAAATATATTTATTACTCCTTTTTTTGGCTGTTTTTTCCTCGGTTTTCTAAAAAGGTGATTCTATTTTTTTCTATTTTTACATACTCTCTTCCTACTTCCATATACAAATCAGCCTTTTTCTAAAAAGAAACAAAGTTGAAAATATATATAAGAAAATTATATATTTTCATGATTTATATAAAACAAAACAATGTACATTCACTAGAGTATGAGAGAAATAAACAGGATTGTGGAACGCCAACTACCCTAACGGTACTACAGTCTAGAAAAAGTTCTACCCAAGAGTCTTGTTGAGGAGGTTGACGAGGTAATGCCACGCCAGTAGCGAGAAAATCTGGGGTAGGGATGCAGGGTTAAAGTGTTGTGTTCCAAGAACCAGAACTGTTTAAATCCTGTGCAACAGGAAAGCTAGACAGATGAGAAGAAGGTGGTCCATCATTTATGATTCTTCATTGTAGTGGGGACAAATTGGATAATGGTGCCCATGCAAGAGCGCCAGATCTGCCAGGACATGGCCAGTAAAGATGATATAGATGGCCCTTACCGAACGAATTTTGGATAGGAAAGTCCTGAAGCGGTTGGAGTGGAAACAAAGCTCCTGAGTAAACTGTTTGTGTAATCTGTGGAGAGTATTGGCTTCATACCAGGAAACTGATGCTGATGCTGCGAATAAACTTCGGGATAGGATGTGGCACCGGTCCTAACATGAGTTGATTTACGGGCTTGATAGAAAGCCATACTATTCTCCGCCATTTGAATTGATATGGCTGGGACATGCATGTATATTTCTTCCCCAGAGAATATCTGCAGTAAGATACATTAAGCACGTCAAGGTTGACAAGCATACTTTCTGAAAAAGTTTTAAATTATGAAAGGTTGTTGTGTGTTTATAAAAAAAAATTACCGAACTGGAAACAATTTTTGAATTCACTAATCATATCATTATTTGTCTTCGGCGCTTATTATACATTCATTTTTCTACTAAATATTTTTAATTAAAAAACGAGAATCAATTATATATATTATACGATAAAATTAAATTTTATTATTGACCTGAGGAGTCGTGAAAATTCTATTAATCTTTGATATGTGTCTATTATTAACAAACGTTATAGAAAACTACTTTTGTAAATAACAAAATAGCAAAATTCATGTGAAAAATGTTTTTAAGTTTTCAAAGTAGTAAAATCTATATATTATTTTTTAAATATTACAAAAATGTTTAACACAAATATTGAGAAAATTTTAAATACTTCAAAAATAAATTTTAAAGGTTCTACTAAAACCATAAAAGCTTATTTTCTAAATAAATATTTTATAAATATTATATTTTTATTCAATCTTTAATATTATATATATACTCACACTGTGCTGAAATATCCTAACATTTTTCAAATTTAATTAATTCAAAATATATTTTTGTATGTTCTAAATAAAATATCTCTGAAAATGTAAGCACAATGTAAAGAATATAATTATATTTATATATTTTTTTAAATTATTTATTTTACCTTCGCAACCACCTTTTATGGTTAACAGAAATAAAATCGTGCTTAAAAAAAATATTCAAAAAAAAAATTGATCCTTAAGATTTATGTATTTGGCATCTTAAGATCGCTATGTTAGATTTTAAAAATACATCTTTTAAATGTTGTTTGATGTGATATAGTGTCTATAATTTCAGGAATGTTTTTGAAGCTTTACATGACCTATGGGAATTCTTTTGTGTGAAGAATTGTGGTTATGATTATTGATGAGATTAAAATAGAATTTTAGGCGCCATTAACTCTCATTTTAGAGACACGCCTAGAATTTTAATCTTTAGTCAAATAATTTTATTTAATTTTTCCCATATAATACTTTTTAGTTCACATTCCAACCAATTTTGTCGATGTTTTTAGTATTAATTTTAAGAAATGTCTATTAAAAGTTAATTGTTATGCTGAATTTTAATTTTAAAAATGGATAATATTAGAGAATTTTTTAAAATAGAGCGATCCATAAATAATTCTTTAATTAAAAAGGCGTATGTTGGATCTAAAATATCATTTATTTTACCAATATTTCAGTTGGCTGAACGTTAACCTTTTTCAAGGTGTTATAACATATTAATGTGTGTCAACCTTACACTTTAATATGTTATAATACCTTGATACAGGCTGGCGTTCAAGCCAACTGAAATATTGGTAAAATGAATTATATTTTGATTCGATATATGTCTTTTTAATTAGAGAAAGTATAAATTGTATTTATTAATATTTCCATTCGAAAAGATATATATATATATATATAGAAGATAATAAAGATATAAGAGCTTAGGTATATATTCTCTGTTAAACTAAATGTCGTCTCAGTAAATGAGGTAAATGAGAAATTCTAACATGGGGGTATTGGGTAAATATTAGTTCTAAAATATATCGATATAGTATAACTTACAATTGGCGCAATTAAAAATATATATACATGTGAATAAGTGTGGATAATTATAAATAAAAGGTAATAAGATCAAATCAAAATAAATAAATACTGTGTAACGATTCGGTAATAGCGTTGTTGCAATCTTTAGACAAATGATTGAATGAGAAAAAATATCACAGCATGTTCTAAAATAGTACTGTTATCATTATACTGTTATCAGTCTTTGATGATGATAACAACGCTTTTACCGTAACGTCACACACTATTTATTTAGATTTTGTTTTATTACCTTATGTTTATAATCTATAATCAAAATTGTACCTTATCATTGGGGATACTTATATAGATGTTGAGTTGACCAAAAGTTGAGGAGTGAGGAAAGAACACATCAAGAGACAAAAGTTTCAAAAGGAGAACCTCATAGTCGTGGAGAGAGAAAGTCAGAGCAAATTCACCATCTAGTCGCTGCTGACACCAGCTCAATGTCTTTAGTGACATTCAGGCTGCGTCTGTTCAAACTATCAGAACTTCCTGTATGCTTTAGTTATATTTTGAATGGCTAGAAGAGACTGGCATCTCAAAAATCTATGGCAGTCCTGTCAAAAGGTGCTATGAATGTCAGATTATTGATTCTTAAATAGAATATCTAACCTGTCTGTTTCTTTTTTCTCTATTGCCATAATCGTTTGGAATTTTATTTCATACTCCACCAGAACACCAACGGATGGCAAGTGCACACAAATACAATATATAACATATATACTAGAATCAATTTATGAAGAAAAAGGATTAAAAATTGCTATGTACTCTTCTACCTAATGCAACAACAACCAAGTCCTTGGTCAAAACCATATAAACATATTATATATTAGAAATATTTTACACCCTTTTTTTAATATGCTACTAAAATTATTTTCTTATATTATATCGGTTAAAATCAAAACGTTTTTTATGTTTGGGTTTTAAATAATTCTTTGAAAAATTATCATTCCTTTAAATATGTGATCTTTTTAGTTCAGCTAAATCAAAACATTTTATTTTTATTATTCCTCTTGATTATTCTATGATGTTTTGTTTTTAAAAAAATATATTTTTCTTAAAATATTATGTTATATGTGTATAAAGTCAAATATATTTATATATTTTATATATGTATGCAGATGTGCAGTAATATATTGCTATACACATTTATAATAATAAAAAATATTTTGCAAACACACATTTATATTTTTTAAAAGTATCTTTATATACCTCAAATATATCAAGATATAATTCTATTTAAAGTAACATATAAATATAATATTTTAAAATATTCATTTTCTCTCTCTCTCTCTCTTTTAAATAATTTAAATTAAATAGAAGGCCTTTATGGAATATCATTATATTTGGTAAAAGGACCAATCAAATGTGGTTTATTCCTGTTTCAGAAAATGTTATATATAAATAAAAATATATATTATGTGTAAAATATTACTCTATGTTTTAGTTAAGTGCTTGTATATAAATCAATGTATATATAATAACTAATATATTTATTGTTGTCGCGATTTTTTGCTCAAATATATATATATTATTTGTTTTGGATTGTTTATTTATTTTGGCAATAAAACAGTCTCTTTTTGAAAACTGAAATTTTATATGTGTAGCTCTTTAAAAATATGTATTTTCATAAAAATGTGTAGACTGTGTAAAAATAGACGAAGAGTGAAAAACGGTGTTAGCAAAGAAATAGCATTAAAAGGGTAAAGAAAACTATGGTTCATCTATTTGTGTCGTGCAATAAATCATAGTTTTTATCCAGCATAATATTTTACCTCTAATATGCATATTTATAAAATTATTTTAAAATCAAATGTAGATACATTACTCTTTATTTAGGCTTTTATATTTTAGGTTAAAATTACAATTTTTTGACTTTGCTTAGAATTTTTAATGAAACTGATTCCAAGAATTATTAATTAAACATTATATTTATTGATTTACAAGAGTGAGAACAAAATATAAAAGGGAAACTAATATTGAACAAAGGAACGTTTTTTTTTCTTTCGGTTAGCGCTTATTTACCTGTGAGCTTACACACACTCTGTGATAACAATTAATTAATATATATACAACACAATTTAACTCTAAGAGAGAATTTGAATCCATAAATATTTTCAAAATGATGATTAAATTCAGTAAGTGGAATTTCCTATTAAAACGATACCTATTTTAACAAAGACAAATAGAGATCACCCAAAAAATATTTCGTTAAAATAAATCCATATTTTAAATAAATATAATACACAAAATATTTTGTTCCACCTCAATTTAATTTTAGAAATATATTTTGTTAAATTTTTAAAACACCCCTCAATTTCGCGCATTATATAGATTATCAAAATTAACCTATTTCGTTCACAAAGAAAGAGTAGGCTAATTAAAATAAATATAAAGTATTTCAATTATAATAAAATAAAGCTTCTACATTGTCGTTAATTTTCGATTGAAGAGTTGGAGCATTTCGATATAAAATATATTTATTGGTTTATATACTTAGCACAACATTATAAAAGTAAGAAATGATTAAATGCAAAAGATTATATATCTAAATACAAAAGGTTATTTAAAAATTAAAGACTTTGTTCTTCATGTCAAAACATTCTTCTTTGTTCTTTATGATTTTTATTGATGTTCCTTTTTTCACAGACATTATACCTTCATACATGACTTTCGATTTTGTTTAACACTCTAGGCCTTTTTAAAAACATGTGCTCTGTAACTTTTCAAAGAAAAGTAAAACTTTTATTGTCAAAATGTGATACCTTATTTTAAAAAAGGTAATTAATAGAAAAATAATAATCTATAAAATATAAAATTCGCATAAATTTATATAATTCTTATATAATAATATTCTGATAACCCCACTGTTTATGTGTCTAATGGCATAGAAGAACTGCAATTAAAACTCTCAAAATTTCACGCGCAATTATCTAGATCGGATATAGCGTGTTCTTTGATGCACTAGTGCGCCATCTGTCCTCAAAGCTTATGTCCATAGTTCTTCTAAAATACCCATTCCAAGAGTCTATCAACAGTATCATTATACTGTCCTAAAAGCTTATGTCCATAGTTCTTCTAAAATACCCATTCCAAGAGTCTATCAACAGTATCATTATACTGTCCTAAAAGCTTATGTCCATAGTTCTTCTAAAATACCCATTCCAAGAGTCTATCAACAGTATCATTATACTGTCCTAAAAGCTTATGTCCATAGTTCTTCTAAAATACCCATTCCAAGAGTCTATCAACAGTATCACTATAAAAAGAAGTTCCAAAAATGCAATATAACAGCGGTATGGTATATTAAACTGGCGAAACCGCTGGGAGGGTTCACCACTGATGAGCCAGGCCCTCTCATTAATTTTTCCATTGCAATAAGGGCAGTAGAAATTTTTTAATGTCTAAAAGAATCTTACGCCTTTAAAATAGTTTCGAATTTTGATAGCGTGTTTTGTTTACAACTGGTAATAAATAAATAAATGGCATAGGAGAACTTCAATGAAAACTCTCAAAATTGAAACGACAAGAAAATGTAATTTTAGACTTAGTTTTGAAGATCATTTGTTGGTTGGAAGTTAATTTGGAAAAACACATCAAGCAATGGTTTATTTAATTACCGACATTTCAGTGAATCCCTGTCACTCTCCTCAAATAATCATTCCCCTGAGGAGATTGAGATTGAAACACCCTTTATTTACATCATGTCAATTATGTTTTACAAAATTAATGAAGAATAATGGGAATATTTACAATGATTTATGAGTAAGGAAGGCTTCACCATCTCTATAGGGTCCTCCTCCAGACCAGGAGAGGGTCTTCTTGGACCCCCCCGCAACTCCAAGGCCAGGAAGTATTTGTAGATTCGGGTCTTGGCAGATGCCATGATGGCCAAGGCGTTGTCCTCCAGGTCATGCCCGAAGATACAGCTCTGCAGGTCAGGGGGGATGATGGTGAAGGCCTCCACGATGACTGGCCTGATCCGCCTACAGAACCAGTAGCGGTGGGCCAGTGACAGGTCTCCGGACCCACAGGCGATGCAGGACTCCCGGGCTGAGGCCGGATGCGCTGGATGGGGAAGAGCGTGCAGGGCCAGCCGCACAGCATTTCCCTGAGGAGAATAACAGCGACTCACTGAAACGACGGTAGTTAAATAAATCATTGGCTGATGTGACTATATTTTTTCCAAAATTTAGACTTAGTGATATATAGAGTTTCATTTTAAGCAATTTGTTATTGAATGGAACCGAGATATATCATTGTTATAGATAATCTGATCTTTGTTCTAGCTGCTCAACCATTGCACTAAGCCTGGTCACCTGCTTCAGTGATTCTCCACATCTCCAAAACATGCCTAAACAAATGACCCAATCTAAAATCACATTTACAATCAAACGGTGAGACTGTAAGAACAGACATTTGAGGGATGGCAAATGCATGTCAAATTTACAAATCATTTTTGCGTTGCCATTCAACAAAGCAGAAACATGGCTAACCAGGTGTTAGAGACACAAGCGTGAAAAGCTAGGCTAACTAAGAATATGTAGAGCTATGCTGTCATTGACTGCAAGCCACTCTGATTCAGATATCTCAACATTCCGTAAGATATATTAGAAGTAGTCCTGGTAGTGGTGTCTTGACCATGGAGCAGATCAGATCGGTCCATGCACCCTGATCACAATACCAGCCAACAAAGGTGCCTTGTCCGTATGGATGTTCTCTTCTGGATTGACGTCTGCTATATAGAGGTCTGCGAGGGTGGCCGGGCAACTGTAGAAGTATTCCTACCTAGGTTAATAGTACCACGGCTTCTTGAAGATGAACTGAAAATGATCAGTGAATTTGAAAAATCTCCAAAGGACCATCATACATACGTCCACCAGCTTCAGTGACGTTTATGGTGGTATGCACAGTAAAGTCGTCGTGATGCTTCCACATTTTCTTCAAGATTCCTTGTTTTGAACAAGTTGGTGTAGATATTGAATACTCCTGTTTATGTATGAAGCCATTTCAACAAGACCCCGTACAGCTCACATGGTCCAAGAGGAAACTCTCCCCGCAACCATGTCTCTACAACCATGTGGCCTATCTTCTCTTGGTTGATAGGCCAATGAACTAGGGATTGTTGGGTTAACTCCAAGAGACATCCTCACAACCACTTGTAGCTCGATTATAGATCCAATATCAGAAATATTCAACACTCATTGCTGCTTGCAGTCTAAAGCGTGTAAAAGCTTTATTAACTTTAACATTGGCAATATTTAGTATCTGTGTTGCTATTTGCTATTCTTTTCAATAATGCCACGCAGAAAATTATAAAAGACAAACTTCAGGATGACACAGCAATTTATTTAAGGCAAGAACAAACTATGAATAATAAACAAAAGATAAGCAATGAGGGAATTTAACAGAGTAGTAAAATATAAACATAAAAATGATATACTGTTAATAAAATAATAAATACTCCGCCACAATAACATCATCAAATGTTATCTCTACAGACCTTACTGCAATGATATAAGTTATTGAATAAGAGGGTTTCTCATTCAAAGCCCTCTCATTCAATAACATATCATTGCAGTAAGGTCTGTAGAGATAATATTTGTTGATATTATTGAAAAAACACACATTACGAGTATTTTTAAGAACTTTAAGGTTAGAAATAATCGTTATTTCTCCTTAAAATAAATCTTGATTTTTCGTTCAAAAGAAACACATGCGGGATAATTTTCAAATGTCGTTTTACAATCAAAAGCTGCATTATATTTATATTGTAGTATGTTTATTTATTATAAATTTTATCGAGATGTTTAGTTTAGCATCCTTTCTTCCTTCTATTCCACTAAGATCTATGCATCTACCATGTAGACCCTGAGGCTCCATCCCTGGTGACAGATGAGGCGGACCGTCCACTACCCGGCTGTCAAGACCCACAGGGACAGATCCTACCCTTTGCCACATCTCGTGGATACTCCATCTGACCACACTGTCGACATTCAGACATCAGACCAACTTAGAACATCTAACGGTCGTCTGATACAACCTGCCGCCATCTTGGTTATTTCTATGGTTATTTGGTTTGGATGTTAACTTGCACATGTACTTGGCACATGACCATGCGTCATTTCTACATTATCACACTATTGTGCCTATCAAATGATACATAACTTTTAATAGCATGAAGTTTTTGTATCAATTGATTTTTTTTTTAAATCTCCTGGACATTAATTAGAAATTTCTTGAAAATAAAGATACTTCGGCCAGTAAATCTTTTTATTACCTTGACGTTTCGACAAAAGTCTTTTTGTCCTCGTCAGGAGCAAACAAAAATTCAACATTTAGCAAGGCGTTAAAATTCTTTTTAAAAATAATCTATTTCAATAAATATGAATGCCGGCCAGGTAGCCTCTATCTTTATTATTAATTAGATAATTAAACAGGTTTCTGATGAGTTTGATGAGAAAAGTATCTCCAGAGAAACCTGTTTAATTATTTAATTAATTAAGTTTTTGTGAAGAGCATCAAGAAATTACCAAAGTGGCTGTACTAATATTGACGAAATGGTCTTCTTCTTTCTTATCTTTGACAATATGGTACGTAACGAAAGCATTTCTCTCACAACCTTTTTGTTGGGAATCTCTTATGGTTCAGACAATGAAACAACAAATAACAAGTTTACTTACAGCTGAAGTGGTTTTAAAGAATTAGGCAATTTTACCTTTTAAGAAAGTATTTTAAATTTATTATTTTCAAAGAGAGAGAGAAAAGAACATTTAACAATTTACATTACAATTACTAATTTTGTGAACAAACCCAACACTCCTTTGTTCTCGTTTTTTATATTACAGTGTTGTCAGTCTAAAAGTATTTCAAGATCATTGATTTACTATTCTTCTTTTTTTTCCAACACTTTTTGCGAGTTTTATGTAATTTTAGCACTTTCCTCGAACTACCTGAAATCTTCCAGCCTTCACTTCCTTAGAAGAAGATATATTTTCTTCCTTTGACACTCTAGCTCTAAATGAAAAGTTATAGAAACGAATTACAAGAGTGTGCGCTTTGAAAAAAAAATCAATATTATTCAATATTCTCATTAAAAGTATCTTCAAATATGGATTTAAAAATTGTAAAAAAAAACTTGTATGTGTAGCTCGAAAGCGAATTAAAATTTGTAACAAATAAATTTACAGCAAATGTGTTTCTTTTCAATAATATTATAAAATTATAAAATAAATGAAGCTTCCAGGTTAAGTTTCTTGTACAACTTTTTATTTTCAAGCTTTCGGACTTGTCAAGTCCTTCAACAGGATTATCATGTTAACAACTTAATAATAAATACAATTTTATATAAACATTATTATATACATATTTTATATACTTATTATATATTGAGAGAAAAATATATTACATTATTTCTGTTGAAGGACTGACAAGTCCGAAAGCTTGAAAATAAAAAGTTGTCAAAAAACTTAACCCTGGACGCTTCATTTATTTTATAATATTATAAATCAGGGAAGAAGGTTTATTAATATCATCAAATATTATCTCTACAGACTTTACTGCAATGATATAAGTTATTGAATGAGAGGGCTTGGCTCATCAGTGGTGAACCCTCTAAGTGGTTTCACCAAATCAATCTCCAGACCACTCTACTATTGTATTGGATTGGTTTTGTTATATTCTCTGTATTTACTATGGAAGTCAGCTTAAAGATGCTTAGTGAATCTATAGACATAAGCTTATAGGTTTCAAATTTTATCGATAGATGACAATTTAAATTATAAATTTAAAGCGAATTAAATTTATGTATTCTTAGATATTGTTGCACCAGGTTACGGCTTGGCAGACTCTTCAACCTTGATTCTCTTCTGTGCCGGGTCTTGTATCTTACCAGAGCGTGTTTCAACCATCCTACAAATTTATATAAGTAGAGATAACTCTACTTTAAGTAGCCTCCAGAATAATTTATTTATTTCTCACATCAAAGAGAGCAGTGAAGTCACACAGTATACCAAAATACAAATGGTGATTCTATAATACATATATTCTGTTTATCTATATATATAAAAATGAATGTATGTGTGTGTGTGTCTGTCCTTTATGCCTGACCAAACCGCTCATTGGAACGCCATGAAACTTTGGGAAGTTATTTAGTATAGTACTGGGAAGGTTTCTATCAAATAAAATTTATGAAATAACTTTTCGCCTAAAAATAATCAAGATAAATATTCTAATTTATCTGTTATAATTCAACAATCTGCTCTTAATATTATCATGATGATACGATGATATTGTAATGTAGAAAATTAGGAAAGACAAAATTCAGGATGACACGGCAATTTATTTGAGACAAGAATAATGATACAATTCCAAGGCAAGATACTATTCTTTTAACTTCCAATTACCGAGGGAACCAATTAATATTGATTTTATTCAACTTATCGAGTATTTTTCAAGGGACCGGGAAAAAATGTTCACTTTATCGATAGATTCGTTAGACAAACCTTTACTCGGGTAAAACACGGGCGAAGCCGGGTACAACCGCTAGTAATATATATATTCTGTTTAATAAAATAAGTAAATATAAATTTGAATTTAAAATATATGAAAAAAATAATAATATTACAAATTAAAATAAAATAGGTTCATTAGCCATGATGCAACAATATGTCTAAATATGTTTTGTTTTGTAAACCAATCCAAGAGAAAGGATTCTCGGCCTTGTAACCATCTTCCACATCTAGACAGCCTGAGGTTGTGGCTTCTAACCTAATCTAACGGATAGAATAATCCACTGTGATAAATATGGTAAAATAGAGAGAGAAAAATGTATTTGAAATATTTAAAAAGAGTCGGTGGATGAGTGGGTAACAGCCTCGTTTCAAACAAACTGGAGCTCTTCCTACCTTCTTTGTTCTACGGGGTGCTAAATCTTTCCCCAGCGCGCTAGCAAAAGATATGATTCCGCTATATACATATATAAAACAACATTTTTTTTACTTATCCCTAGTACACGTGGTACAGGCCATGATAATCATGGTGGGTAGTTAGCGACTGCTTTTACTGTAAGTGCACCACATGTCTACACATGTGAAAGCAGTTCGACTTTGCACTTACAAATGTGCCAGACCCTCGTTTGGTTACTTGCACTCGCTGGTGGGGTTGGACTTTTGCAAGAATCGGGGCCATTGGAGCGTCCCCCCAATGCGGGAATCGAACCCGGGTCGTAGCGGTTGAAAACCAAATGGTTTAACCAGCCTTCCACCGACCCCCCTATAAAACAACATTAATGTATTTAATTTTCAAACATATATTCTTATAATAAATTTATATTCATATATATATGGAAATTTTGCCGGGAGGATATTGATAAAAAGAGACAAAGGTCGCCTCTCCCGTCAAAATAGACGTCAAAACTCTAGGTGGACGCTTTTCAGTTTGCCAAAGCTGGTGTTGTGGCTTTGTCACCGACCCGAGGCCGCTAGTTACGGGGACGGTCAATAGATGGCGTCTAGTTTTGACGTCTATTTTGACGGGAGAGGCGACCTTTGTCTCTTTATATATATATATATATAAAGAAAAAGATTGAGATTATTTCCCGAGTAGGCAAAACCCTCGATTTTCGACAGTCATGAACCGGGATCGAATCCCACGTCAACATTTTATTTAATATGTGAATAACTTTCATATATTATTCATTGTTTCAATTATCATAAACTAGGTTGTTCTTGTTGAGCGGTACCTAATAAAGTGATTTTGGAACCGTATTTAAAATAATAACTAAAAGACATTCCATTTTTGAGTTTAAAACCTCAGGCCTCCAGGGAAATGTATCTTTTCAAAAACCTTTTTATTATCTATCTATCCGGCACGAACACCCTTCAACATGATAAAAAACACTTTTATAACTACATGTGTTGACTCAAGACGTTTTATAGCCATTCATTCGATTTTCTAAAGGATTTTAATGTCACAGAGGTATAAACAATGCGGGATCAGACCCACTAAACCCCTCACATTAAATCATAAATAATGTATGATACAGTAAAACCTCTCTGTGAAGGACAACACCTAGTTGCAGATCAAAGGTGTCCTCTTACCGGAGATTTTCTAATTAGTAAAAATAATCATTTTGGATATGAAAACTGTCCTTTATGTCTAGCGGGAGTGTACTCTCATGGAGGTTATACTAGATCACAGCTGGTCCAAAATCACATCAATAGGTACCGCTCAACAAGAGCAACCTAGTTCATGATAATTGAAACAGTGAATAATATGTGAAGGTTATTCACATATTAAACAAAATTAAACGAGGGATTCAATCCCGGTTCATGACTGTCGGGAATCGAGCGTGTTACCCTCTCATCCACCGACTTTTTTTTTCTACCTTACAGAACTTTTAAAAACGCCTACCCCTTTACATTTTTTTTTTTTACATTTGGAGAAGAGGTGATTGTCATTTAGAGCTAAGTCTGGTGAGTAGGCTGGGTATTGCGGGAGTTCTTACAGCAATTCTTGGAGTTAATTTTCTTTATTGCAAACATTGATTAGAGTTAAGAGGCAGTACAAGATCCAACTAGCTCGGCTTTACTTTAAAGAAATGTCAGGAATAGATAGGAGGAATAAAGGATAAACTGGAGTTTATTCAATCATATCTATGGCGAGAAGAACAGCCAAGGTGTTAAGAATGGTTTAAAGTTCCCTGGATCCCAAGTACTAAAGATACCGCACCTATGGTACCTTTCTATGGAGCATGCGGCGTGGAACTGAGGAGGGTTCAAGACTGGAGGAGGACTCTCTCAAGGTGGGGAAGCCTCCCTTGCTGAAGAACATGTACATATACAACTGTATATATTTACCTACATTTTTATCCCCCTTTATTTACTCCTTTATTGTGTATTACCTCTTTGTTTTCTGTAACAATTGATTAGAAATATCACACACACATACAGCTTTATTAAGACCACCGGTCTTATACAGATAAACCACAGGAAGGAAGAATAGATGGAGCTCCTATACTCCAGGCAGCACAGAGCTCAACAGCCTCCAGGTCCGACGTATGTTCAGTGGCCACAGAATCCACCGTGCATAGGTTAGCGTATCACTGAAAAGACGAGTGTGGAATCAGGCGCGTTTTAATCTTCACTTTCCTCATCCAAATGGATCACGACATTCGGCGATTCTATTAATCTCCTTAGAACTGTAACTGTAAGGGTGATTAGAAAAGTCAATAAGATTGTACAAAAGTTTATGAAGCATGCATATTAGGTATTCAGTCAAAGAAGTGGTACTATACAAGAGAAGGGCAGCTAAAAAAGCTATATTAACATGGCTATCAATAAATTACATCTAACTAAGGATGGCCTTGAGATGAGATCCAAGGGGATGAGGCCGCAGCAAGTTCCATGGGGAACATGGTGAACCAGGAGAACTGCCCCCTCGGGCCTGTCTCTGCCCCCATGTCCAGGTCCCCCAGGTTCTGGCGGCCCACCTGCAAGTGGAGGGACCGGGGGCGGTGACCTGACACCACCAGACACGACACCTGCACCACCGTCAACAGATAATTCGACCGTTCTAAAAGTTTATGTCCATAGTTTGCTTGAATACCTTTTCTAAGTTATTAAAATTAAAGATACTTCGGCCAGTAAATCTTTTTATTATCTCAACGTTTCGAACAAAAATCTTTTGTCATCGTCAGGAGCGAACAAAAATTAAAACATCTATATATATATATAAATGAATGTTTGTATGTTTGTTTGTCCGGTATACAAATTCGCAGTAGTTCACTAATTCAAACCAAAATTTCCATTCATAGGTAAAAAAATACGGGGAAGACGATAGGCTATTTTAAAAATATATAAATCAATTATTAAAACTATATATTCAAATTATTCTACTTAGCTCACGAACAGCGCCCTCTATCAAAGATTAGATTAAATTATGCTGATGCAAACAAATAGATAATGCTAATAACAAACAATTATTTAAAAAATCATATCTAAATATATATCACTCGGGTAGATATGCACACGGGTCAATCCCGGGGCGAAGCCCGGGTCACCCGTCTAGTTTACTATAAAAAAATTTACTAGCGGAAGTATCTTTAATTTGAAGAGCTATGAATGCCACCGGCCAGGCAGCCTCTATCTTTACGATACCATTTCTAAGATTGTATTTCTTATCCCCTTGTACAAAGATTACACGAATTCCATGAGTTCATGCTCTTCGAGCTGTTTTATGATAAGCAGCGGCCTCTCCCAAAAGTCCTGTTTAGTACATCTAATGCAAACCAAAATGTGTTCTAGAGATGCAGGTGCCAAACTACATTTTGAGCAAGTGGAATAGATTTTGTTGTTATTTTCTATCTTCAATGGCTTGAGATGGCCTGTTATAAATCATGTTAGTGTTGTTTGGTGCTGTATATTTCTGAGGCTCCGCCTGAGTTCATTCCACTGTACCAAGTGTGCTTAGGTGGAATCCTCCTGTTCTTATTTATTTTTACCATTTCTAAGATTCCACCCTTCAGTGTAGCATATATAAGCAGAATCTTCCAATACCATATTAGAGCTCTAAAATGCGGACTGGTAGATTATATTAGCGAAACCTCTGAAAGGGTTCACCACTGATGAGCCAAGCCCTCCCAATATTTTTTCATCACAGTAAGGACAGTAGAAGTTTTGTGTGTGTATGTAAATGAAACATTCGTGTTTTAATACTTTCATTTCTTGAACACAATATGTCTGTCCTGTGATGTAGTATAACCTCCATGAGAGTACACTCCCTCTAGACATAAAGGACAGTTTTCATATCCAAAATGGTCATTTTTACTAATCTGAAACTCTCCGATAAGAGGACTCCTTTGATCTGAAACTAGGTGTTGTCCTGTGTAGAGAGGTTTTACTGTATCATACATTATTTATGATTTAATGTGAGGTATTTAGTGGGTTTGATTTCTCTTTTTTTTATGATTGACCGACTGCTATACCTTTGTTGGGAGATGTTCTCTGTCTCTCCATCATCAAAGTATATTTGGGAAACGCCACTGTATCTATAGTCATGGACAAAACATAAGGAAGTAGAAAGACTGATATCGAGGGTGGTTGTCTATTTTTTTTTTTTAAGGAGACAGAGGCAATTTTGTTTACACTTGGTTATCTCGTAATCTTCAATAAAGGTCACTGTAATATCTTTCAGAGTTATTGTCTGAATCCCGATATACATGCTAAAAGGTACAACATCCTTAAGTTTTGTCCTTGAGTGTATATTTCAGAGTTATTGTCTGAATCCCGATATACATGCTAAAAGGTACAACTTCCTTAAGTTTTGTCCATGAGTGTATCTTTCAGAGTTATTGTCTGAATCCCGATATACATGCTTAAAGGTACAACTTCCTTTTGTCCATGAGTGTATATAACCTTAATTTAGAATCAAATAAGACTAATAGTATGGGGATAGAATGTTGATGTCAGCTAACCATCAAAAATTGATAATGTTTACGAACCTCATTCTGGACATGATCGTCACAACAGCTACAAGAAGCAGAGAGAATGACCAAGGAAGGAGTACAACTCACCAGCACCAGGAGCCACATCGACTGTCACCCAACCGCCCACAGCCCCCGTCTTTATCTCCCCCCAAGCCACGCTACGCTGACCATCGCTATTTTTGTTGCATTCTCCTTTTCCTTCGGGCGTTTTTGTTGTCGTCCGTATTTATAGCTGTCCCCTCAGCCGGAACCATGGACACAGTATCTCTCCTTAATTAACCCTTCACATCTGACTGTGGGAAACTGTTAATACTAAAACCAAATAACACTTTGTTCTTCAAATTAAAGACAATTTTATTGATTCTTTTAATCAAATTTTACAAAGGTGGAAAAATATAGTAAAAGGGCATATAAAGTATAGGGGAATATATATATATATAGTTGTCATGGCATCTCCCTGGTAAGCGGAACATTGTGGGTTCGATTCCCATCTCTGGACACTTTTATTTTTCCGTTCGTCATTACTCTTCATAATTCATCCTTTCATACCTCATCCAAAAAGGTTAGAAATAGTCGATATTTCACCTTGAAATAAAAATTTGATTTATCGTTAAAAGAAACTCATGCGGTGTAACTTCAAGTGTCGTTTTACAATCACAGGCCGCATTGCATTATATAATATAGTTGTGTACAAATGTATTCAGCAAGGAAGGCTTCCCCACCTTGAGAGAGTCCTCCACCAGACAAGGTCTTCTTGAACACTCCTCAGTTCCACACCGAGGAAGTACTTATAGATATGTGTCTTGTCAGACGCCAGGATGGCCAGGACGTTATCATTCAGGACATGCCCGAAGACCCAGTAGCTCTGCAGGTCAGGGGGCCGCTCGATTAATCTTCAAATTAAAGATACTTCGGCCAGTAAATCTTTTTTTACTTTAAAAGTAATCTTTAAAAAAAGATTTACTGACCGAAGTGTCTTTAACTTGAAGAACTATAAATGCCACCGGCCAGGCAGACTCTATCTTTACGACAAATAAAACTTAGGATTTAAAAAAGACAAATTCAAAAATGCGTATGAGACCAATCTATAAAAATTGGTGTAAATAAATGTAATACCAGGCCGTGGCAATGATGGTAGGCTGTGACAGCTTAGACTAAGTACACCACATGTCTACACATTTACGTTTTAAAACTCTTTATTCAGACATTATTTAAGAAATAGGCATCTCCTTATCGTGCAACTGAAAGTTGGTGATGGCTTGCACCATCTATCTGAATAAATATCAACTATTATCGTTGATTTTTAATTATTCCAGAATTGGCCAAATACCCATTCTTGATTAATCAAGAAAAGCTAACCACGGACGCGTTTCGGGCTGTTGGCCCTCATCAGCGTGGTGCAAGCTGTGCTACAACGACCAAAAAATTGGTCATTAAGGCATCCTGAAAAAATCATGAAACGGGTAGTTAAGGCCAGAATTGCGTGAGAACGCTACACAATGTGAAAAAATAGTACAATTGTATATTACATTATACAACATCAGACATTAACTACATAGCATTATTTACATAGTGGTATTTACATATGTCCATAGCTATATATACATAGTAAAGTCAGTTTTACATGAGGCAAAGTTTAACAAGTATTGTTTAATATATAGAGGTATTGAGGGAGTATATATTTACACCATTTATACCTATATATTTTTAAAAAATAAGGTTTATTTTGGATTGTAATAAGATTATTTATTAATCCGATATTTCGATGGACCAATCTTCCATCTTTTTCGAGGTATTTTGCCGTGAAGTAAGTAGCAGGTCGCGTGCCCCAGGTGCCACCTGCTACGTGCTTCACGGCAAAATACCTCGTAAAAGATGGAAGATTGGTCAATCGAAATATCGGATTAATAAATAATCTTATTACAATCCAAAATAAGCCTTATTTTTAAATTATACATATACTATGGATTGCTCTATATTCAGAATACCTATATCTATGTAAAACGACATTTGAAATACTATCCCGCATGTGTTTCTTTTCAACGAAAAATCAAAATTTATTTCAAGGAGAAATAATGATTATTTCTAACCTTTTGGATGAGGTATGAAAGGGTGAATTGTGAAGAGTAATGACAAACGGAAAAATAAAAGTGTCCAGGGATGGGAATCGAACCCACATTGTTCCGCTTACCGGGCAGATGCCATGTCCACTAGGCTACCCTGGACATAATTTTCCGTTTGTCATTATTCTTCACAATTCACCCTTTCATACCTCATCCAAAAGGTTAGAAATAATCGTTATTTCTCCTTGAAATAAATTTTGAATTTTCGTTGAAAAGAAACACATGCGGGATAGTATTTCAAATGTAGTTTTACAATCATAAGCCGCATTATATTGTATTATAAATTACCTATATCTATATTTACATTAGACTCTAAAAGAGAGTTAAACTCGGTTTCGATGTTGTAGTCATAGTTAAAAATCGATGCTTATCCAGAATTTGTACATGTAGTTCTACCCATGTAGTTCCAGGAAAGAATGTCTGTGAGGCTCATCGAACAACGCCTGTCTCTTTCATTAGAAATCCAAACGCCCTTGCTATCAAAGCATATAATTTCTCAATCAACCCATTTTAATAGACAACCATATTAAAATAATGGGCATACATTTTTACACCACACAATATTTGACACAACATTTCCAATAGGTGCAAATGGATGATCCATTGCCTAATCATTTTTTAAATTATTTTTTATTATTTAACAATTGCAGAGTACACGCTATATCCACAAATCGGATATTTGCGTGTGAAATATATACATTTAAATGTAAAACAAAAAAGAAAAAGTAGTTTAAAGAGATATATACATATTTACATATCAGTATGCAAATTGATTACATTAGTAGTCACTTATTTGGTTAAGTACATTCTGCAGAATTTCTTGAATCTTTGGTGTATGTCCTTAGTGTAGACCAGATGTTGCATATTTGTTATGGGAAGTTGGCCTAATCACAAAAATAAAGTTTGGTTTCATACTTTGCTTATGTCGGAAAAAAATACTCAGGTGTTTGGAACAAGAAAGCGTTCGACACCAATACCACCCGCAAATTACTCAGCCTCCATTACCAATTCGCGAAAATTTACATTTGGGGAGGGTCCTTATTCTCACAGTTCCAGCTATTTCTTTTACTGGCTGCTCTTCATTTGACTTCTTGATCAAAGCTTATCAGGCGTATAAGTGAGCATTAAAAGATGGCCTTTTCAAGATAGGCCCCAGGCCTTCAACCAGTTCCTTATCTACCTCATAGAAGGATACTTCAGTTTTCAAAGTCACCCTCAAAACGCCACCTAAAATCTACACTGATGGGCTGTACTCCTCCAAAGGTGCAGTTACCGCAGTTATTCTTCCACCTAATGGAAAAATCAAAACATTCCCGAAATGCCCCAAATGCGATTCCCAGCCAGCTAGTTCTGAAAATCTATTAAATTGTATCAAATCCTACAAAAAAAGACTTATGGGAAAGCCTCAAAACTATGATAGAAAAGCTGAGACAATGGAACCTAATGGAGATCTTTAAACGACTTGAGGAATAAGCAACAACAACAGCTATTCTTCCACATCCTTACGTTCCAGTACCTCTAGAATTCCATAATCAATGCATTCTCTTTCAAAAAGATTTATTAGCTATTCTATGCACATTCAGATCTATCAAGCTAGGGCAAAGACAAATATTATCAACTACCCCTTATCCCCTTGCACTCTACACGCTATTTGCAACCTAAAGAAAACAGAGTAATATATACGAACGGAAGAATATGTCCAGGGTAGCCTAGTGGGCATGGCATCTGCCTGGTAAGCGGAACACTGTGGGTTCGATTCCCATCCCTGGACACTTTATTTTTCCGTTTATCATTACTCTTCACAATTCATCCTTTCATACTTCATCCCTAAGGTTAAAAATAATCGTTATTTCTCCCTAAAATAAATTTCGATTTTTCGTTCAAAAGAAACATTTGCGGTGTAATTGTCAAATTTCGTTCTACAGAACTACCTAAACCTAACTCATAGCAGAGATAGTTTGAACTTTCAACTATCCTAACTTACAACTCTCTACTATGTTAGAGGATACAGAGGTTTAGAAGGAAAAGAACAAGCGGATCAAAGGTCCCAGCTCATTTCAGCATTCCACTTTATTTTGCCACTTTCTCTAAAAACTTTGCTCGAACCCGTGTATTCCCCCCAACTTTGAACCGTGCTGTACACCACGGATCACTCCAAAAGAATCATCAGGAGAATAGATACATTCTCAAACATTCTTATTGCTATTCTACTCAGAATAAAATGATGTATCACTTTATATACAATCATCACAAGACATAAATTTGTTAAAGCAAATACTGCCAAAATATCAAACGACGATCCCACCTGTCCACTTGGCAACCTGGAAGACCAAACTGTTGACCACCTTCTCTTCGGCTGCGCCGCCTACCATCTACGCCACCCTCTTCTTCTTCTTCTTCTTATTTTTTCTTATCTCCACTCAATCATGTTAGGGTGTCAAGCTTGTAAAGCTTGAGATTTGATAACCATCATGATTGGATGAAGTATAATGCGTCTGCCTTTGTCATTAAGACTGGTAGCACTACTCAGTGGTAGGCCGACTTAGCTCCAAAAGAAATGACCGCCTCTGACATGAGGAACAGACGCCATGTGCACCCGCTCCTAACATGGAGTGCAAACGCTGCTCATCCTGTATCCCTGGATTAGGAGCTCTTACAGGGTACTATCAGCCGGACCAGCTGAGCCCAGGTTTTTTAGTGAGCTTGTTACTGCTCCCCCTTTTTCATCCGAGGTTGGGACCGGCAAAGACGGAGTGTATTTATCTTAGAAGAACTGAGGAACCTACCCAAGGTCAAATCAAAATCTCCACCGTCAACAATAGACGTAAGTCTAACGACCAACCAGGACAGTTGGCGACTTTTATACGCATCAGGAGTCAAGGGTTACGTTAAGAGAAAAATAGTCAAAATGACATTTTCAAAATTGTAATATTTCAGAAAAAAAAGTTAGTTTCTTCATTTTTTGAAAAAATCGAGTTTTATAAACTACTAAATAAAATCTAAAATAGAGTTTGAAAAAAAAAGGATTAAATAGTTCTTTCAATAATATTATAACGTGAGCCTTATACAATATTTTATTAATACAAAGAAACTATGGTGAAAACTAATTTAAAATATAAAGCTTTTGAAATATATATTATTTTAATGTTATATTTTGTTTTTTAAAAGAAAAATAAAAATTATTGTTTTTAAAAAATTATATCGACATTTTTCTATTTTTGTGTGCCTTTATATATAGTTTGAATCTATTTCTGTAAGAAATGTAATTTAAATAGAATTTTTTGATTCTGAATTGTTGTTTTTTAAATATACTTTCAATATTAAATTTCTGTTATTTATTGTTTTGTAAATACACCATACTTCTACTTTTTTTTTTCAAAAATAATATATTCGACGCCACACAAAAATATCTCTACCAAAAGAATAAAATATAAAAAAATAAATGCAGAAGAAAAGTTGACACTTATCTCAACTAAAACAACTAAAAACAATAGGCTAAATTTTATTTCTGTATGGGTTTTACTTATTTTTTTCTTTCCTCCGCCCACATATTTTTGTTTTGTTTAGGCAAATGAGGTGTGTGAACGCACCTTAGCCAATCAAATGCTTTGCCATTTATTTCGACGCCGGCCGTGTTAGCAATTCATTACTCATAACTTGAATGTCAACATGCCGTCAGAAATGGAAGCAATGGATACATATTTGTCGAAGTTAGGATTATGGCGAAAACCTATGCCCAAAGATGGATCCTGTCTTTTCAGAGCCGTTGCTGAACAGGTAAGATTTAAATAAAAACATATAGTTTAATATAAACATGGCATTTCCACTTTAAAATGTAGAGATTTAAATAATTCTCTTCTCTCTTATCAAATTCCACATTTATTCCCTTCTCTTTTTAAAGTTAATATATATTATTTATTAGAGGCTTCCCGATTTTTATAATCATTTATCTGTAAATTTGTTGACAAACACAAAAATATTTATAAATAATCAAACAATTTAGGCCTAATCTGAAGCGGGAAACAATACGCTTTTGTTTATTTAGAGTTTCGATAACTAAAATTTTATTGTTATTCATTAACCTAGCTTAACAAATATTAAATTATCTATTTTACACAATTTATTTACTATATTTATATATTTTAAAAGTTGCAATTGATATAAAAATGTAAATTAACAACTTTCAATATTTCATTACATGTAAATTATATATTTAAAAAAAAGCATAGGTGAATTATCATAATCAGTAAAATTTGATATATGTATATGGTGATAATTGTGGCACAAAAGTTTTTCAATATAAAGCTATTTATTAAAACAAATATTATTTGCGCATATAAAATATGGCGTACACATCTGATGGAATATGACGCTCAAATTAAAAAATGTTTTATTTATATTTTATACAAATAATTCAAAACATGTCATCCAAAAGCTCAAAATAAAAAAGTAATAATTAAATATTAGCTGTAGTTTAATTTTAAAGGACTTTATTTTTTTAACACATTATGTTTATAATACAATAATGCGTCTTATGATTGTAAAACGACATTTGAATATTATCCCGCATGCGTTTCTTTTGAAAAATCGAAATTAATTTTAAGGAGAAATAACGATTATTTCTAACCTTAGGGATGAAGTATGAAAGGATGAATATATTATAACATTATGTTTATACTGTAGTTTTTTAGTGATTCGTGTTATATCTACCAAAGTTGATCTTACAAGAGAATGTTAAATAAATTAAACTCTTCGAATTAAAATAGCAAAAGATAACGACGATAGAAGAGTAGTGTCTTATAAGAATTTTATTCGCAAGCTTTCGGAAGCATGTGTCCTTCCTTCTACAGGCTTTACAATGACAAAATAGAATGTTGTCTCCCGTTGATAATGGCGGTGGGCCTGGCGAACACCCGTCTGGCTACGGTACTTGGCGAAATGACATAAAAGAGAAAGTTGTCTCCCGTTTACAATGGCGGTGGGCCTGGCGAACACCCGTCTGACTACAGTACTTGGCGAAATGACATTTCCTTCATTCCGTTATTGTACCGCCTCTGGTCGCCATAGGTCTGTTAGCTAGACTGTACCACGGGCTCTGCTTATAGCATTGTTATACACTTTATGTTTTCAAAATTTCGAAACTATTTTAAACGCGTAAGATTCTTATTTGAAAAATTAAACAATTTCTACTGCCCTTACTGCAATGGAAAAATTAAAGGGAGGGCCTGGCTCTTATGTTTATTAACATTTGTATAATTATATTGTAGCTTAGAAGTCAAGTCTTTGTGTGTGTGTGTGTGTGTGTATCTGAAGGAGTTAAAGTATTTATTGATGACGTCACGGCGACTAGTCGACAATTATCAACCAAACTATCTACAGCTAGAGAATATCGAGCAAGCAAGCTAGGCAACTAAATGATGATTTAGAAAATGTAAAATTTCAAATCTGTTTCCAAATATTTTCATTGAATAATTAAATTTAATTATTTCTTCGCCACAATTTACTTTGAATTTGCACCTAAATTATCTTCCATTGTCAAAAATGTATGTATCAAAACGTCTCACAATTTTACAAGTGAAACTGAAAATAAGGTGTTTGAGACCATCCCAGACTCTGTCTCTGTGCTGGAGGGGCAAGCCAGTCTCCATGGGTCATGTGGCTCGATCTCAGGCTCAGTGTTGTCAAGACTGAAGGTGGTTTCAGGCTACATCTCACAATAGGTTTGCAGCTTAAAAATAAGGTTGCATGGTTTATGCCGTGTTTGTTCCTGAAAAATCTTGCTTTCTGATTGCCTGATGGAAGCATTTGGAATCACATCATAGCAAGAAATCTTTCAACCTTCCGATATATTCTGAATCCTAGACTCATACACAGAGAGATGTGATGAAGGCAGTTACAGATGTAAATACGTATTTAGATTGGCTTGTGTGTGTATCGTGCCAGCTTGTACCATGATACAGATTAATTATAATGTTAATTGAATAGCGGGATTCATATTTTGATAATTTGTGAAATCTGTAAATATTCAGAATTTTTAAACGTCTCTCAAAATCTCTTATGTTAACATTTGTATTCATCAAATATTTTTTTAATATTGATTTCAATCATTATTTAGCGCTTATTTCATAAAGTTACATAAGTGGGTTGAATCTACCCGTCCAGTTACGTAAGAAAAAAATTTCGCCCGTCCAGTTAAGGGTTAAGTACACAGGACTGCCACTGGGATTTACACTGGAGGTCACCCACCATTAATTGGTGGTTTTTAAGTGATTGAGGTATATGGCTTTGTTGTGACGTTTGTAAGTTTTATGACTAACTTATCGACCAGGATGTAACATTGGTTCATGGCGGTCAACAGGACCGTGACACTGGGCCGCCCCGAGGATTGTGTGTGCTACTCATCTATCGACCCAACATTGAAAAATATTTACTAGGGAGTTCGAAATTTCGGTATCCTTGTGGATTTTTGCAACCTTCTTGCAGCCGTCCCGCTAGCCCTACTCTGTAGACACACAGAAGTGGCGTCTACGATGGGCGTCAGGTTGGGAAACTTCCCACTCTAAACCTGAATATAGGCCTCGTTGCGGCTAGGCCTCTGTGACTTCTGTCTGGGCAATGTCTGAGACTGGATGTAGATATTGCTGGTATCCTGGTCGTTCTAGAACTTGAGTTTTCAAATGTACGCACATAGTAACTCTTTATAAAACTATTTTAGAGGCGTAATATTCTTTTTAAAATAAAACAATTTCTACTGTCCTTACTGCGATGGAAAAATTAAAGGGAGGGCCTGGCTCATCAGTGGTGAACCCTCCCAGCGGTTTCGCCAGTTTAATCTACCATACCGCTGTTATATTGCATTTTTGGAACTTCCTTTTATAGGTGACTGTTGTAAGACTCTTGGAATGGGTATTTTAGAAGAACTATGGACATAAGCTTTTAGGACAGCAGAATTAAATATAATTATAAATATATAAATATTAAACTGGCGAAACCGCTGGGAGGGTTCACCACTGATGAGCCAGGCCCTCCCTTTAATTTTTCCATCGCAGTAAGGACAGTAGAAATTGTTTTATTTTAAAAAGAATATTACGCCTCTAAAATAGTTTTATAATTTGATAACAGATGGCGCTCTAGTACATAGTAACTCTTTATATCCTTTATATCTATAAAAATGAAATGCGAAATCGATGTTTGTTATCGCATCACGCAAAATCTACTGACTCAATCATTGTGGAATTTCGCATGTAGGTAGCTGAAGATTTCGTTTAACATATAGGCTATTAAAAAAACTAAAAAGGTTAATGTGCTTTTTTTTAAAAATAAAAAACCAAAAAGCGTTAATTCAGGCCTTTTACCGCTTGGGCGCAGCACTGGTCGCGACGATAAATGAATTTGATTGGTTAATAATTTACACGTGGTTTGTAAACACGATGAATCTTATTTGTTCACACGATGATTGTTTTTAAAAGGTATGATTATCCAATCGCCGTCAAACTTTAGGAAGTTATTTACTATACTACTGGGAAGGTTTCTGGTATGATTTTGATTTGAAATAAATATTCTTTGTAATTTTATTTGCAAATTTTCTACTTTCACTCGCAAGCAGCGCCTCTAGCGGCGTCTGGTGAAATTTTCTTTATAAATTGTAACAATGCTTAAAATGTGTTAAAAGTATAATAAATTTAATTTGAGAATTTATTAATATAATATTCCAATGACGTAAAAAAACTTGGCGTTTTAATATTAATATATATTTAAAGAAAATATTGTAACATTTTTGTGTTAAATGTTAAAATGTAATGTTAAAATATATTTTTACATTGTTAATTTTTTGTTGTTGTTTTATAATAATAAAGATGCAAATATGATTGTTGTTGTTGTTTATTATCGTTTGTTTATATAAAAAAATTACATTGTATGTGATGATGATAACAAAAATGCATTTTTAAATTAATATATATAATTCATTGAGAAAAAAGAAATAATTAATTATAAAATTCATAAAAGTGACAATATCTTATTTAAAATATAATAAATATTTTAAAAGAATTATGTGTTTCAAAAATATATTTAAACGCATATAACAATATTTATATTTATATACGTTTATAAATCAATATATACGAGTAGGTGGATTGGATGTTTTCTAGAATCGTTTTAACAAATGTTCGTTAGGCAAACTTTTACTCGGATAAAAACCGGGCGAAGCCGGGTACATTCGCTAAATACAGTTATTTACAAATCTTCGTTAGTAGCAAGATACTATTCCTTCAACTTTAAATTACCGAGTGGACCAATTAATACTGATTTTTTTCAACTTATCGAGTATTTTTCAAGGGAACCGGAAAATTTTCAAATTATTGAGAGTATAGACAAG
The DNA here is from genome assembly GCA_030710605.1 of Cordylochernes scorpioides. Classification (NCBI taxonomy): domain Eukaryota; kingdom Metazoa; phylum Arthropoda; class Arachnida; order Pseudoscorpiones; family Chernetidae; genus Cordylochernes; species Cordylochernes scorpioides. The sequence continues at coordinate 79,273,195 of CP092876.1, forward strand.
TATAGATTCAGTAGGGATTGGATGTTTGCTAGAATCGTTTTAACAAATGTTTGTTAGGCAAACTTTTACTCGGGTAAAAATCGGGCGAAGCCGGGAACTAATCTCGCTAAAATTTGAACAGGACAGAGAATTATATCTGGAAGAGCTTTTTGTCGCACTTTTAACCAAGAAAAATTATAATTAGCCAAGTACTCAGCAACAATTATTTTTTAGTCAGAAATGATTATGTCAATATTGCTGTATCATGCTTGATTGACATAAACAAAATTCTTTAGGGGAATATTCACTAAAGCAGTCCACGGGCGAAGCCAGATAATAATTATTAGTAAGCAGGAACAAAATTCTACCAGCGAAACATTCACTCGAGCAGAAGACACACGAAGCCAGGTCGTCTCTATATATAATATATCGTTTCTCGGCCTTTTGGCTAAGATCGTTTAGTATATCTCTAGATATTTTTATTTATATATATCTTTTTTAAAATCTATTCAGTAGAGAGAGAGAGCATATGTTTGATCGGAAAATATATTATATGAATATATAATGTAATGAATATTATTATCATCATTATCAATAATATTCGTTAGGCAAACTTTCATTCGGATAAAACCCGGGCGAAGCCGGGTACACATCCGCTAGTATATATCCTTTATATCTATAAAAATGAAAATGCGCAATCGATGTTTGTTATCGCATCACGCAAAATCTACTGACTCAATCATTATGGAATTTCGCATGTAGGTAGCTGAAGATTTCGTTTAACATATAGGCTATTCAAAAAACTAAAAAGGTTAATGTGCTTTTTTTAAAAAATAAAAAACCAAAAAGCGTTAATTCAGGCCTTTTACCGCTTGGGCGCAGCACTGGTCGCGACGATAAATGAATTTGATTGGTTAATAATTTACACGTGGTTTGTAAACACGATGAATCTTATTTGTTCACACGATGATTGTTTTTAAAAGGTATGATTATCCAATCGCCGTCAAACTTTAGGAAGTTATTTACTATACTACTGGGAAGGTTTCTGGTATGAATTTGATTTGAAATAAATATTCTTTGTAATTTTATTTGCAAATTTTCTACTTTCACTCGCAAGCAGCGCCTCTAGCGGCGTCTGGTGAAATTTTCTTTATAAATTGTAACAATGCTTAAAATGTGTTAAAAGTATAATAAATTTAATTTGAGAATTTATTAATATAATATTCCAATGACGTAAAAAAAACTTGGCGTTTTAATATTAATATTTATTTAAAGAAAATATTGTAACATTTTTGTGTTAAATGTTAAAATGTAATGTTAAAATATATTTTTACATTGTTAATTTATTTGTTGTTGTTTTATAATAATAAAGATGCAAATTACATTGTTGTTGTTGTTTATTATCGTTTGTTTATATAAAAAAATTACATTGTATGTGATGATGATAACAAAAATGAATTTTTAAATTAATATATATAATTCATTGAGAAAAAAGAAATAATTAATTATAAAATTCATAAAAGTGACAATATCTTATTTAAAATATAATAAATGTTTTAAAAGAATTATGTGTTTCAAAAATATATTTAAACGCATATAACAATATTTATATTTATATACGTTTATAAATCAATATATACGAGTAGGTGGATTGGATGTTTTCTAGAATCGTTTTAACAAATGTTCGTTAGGCAAACTTTTACTCGGATAAAAACCGGGCGAAGCCGGGTACATTCGCTAAATACAGTTATTTACAAATCTTCGTTTGTAGCAAGATACTATTCCTTCAACTTTAAATTACCGAGTGGACCAATTAATACTGATTTTTTTCAACTTATCGAGTATTTTTCAAGGAACCGGAAAGGTTTCAAATTATTGAGAGTATAGACAAGTATAGATTCAGTAGGGATTGGATGTTTGCTAGAATCGTTTTAACAAATGTTTGTTAGGCAAACTTTTACTCGGGTAAAAATCGGGCGAAGCCGGGAACTAATCTCGCTAAAATTTGAACAGGACAGAGAATTATATCTGGAAGAGCTTTTTGTCGCACTTTTAACCAAGAAAAATTATAATTAGCCAAGTACTCAGCAACAATTATTTTTTAGTCAGAAATGATTATGACAATATTGCTGTATCATGCTTGATTGACATAAACAAAATTCTTTAGGGGAATATTCACTAAAGCAGTCCACGGGCGAAGCCAGATAATAATTATTAGTAAGCAGGAACAAAATTCTACCAGCGAAACATTCACTCGAGCAGAAGACACACGAAGCCAGGTCGTCTCTATATATAATATATCGTTTCTCGGCCTTTTGGCTAAGATCGTTTAGTATATCTCTAGATATTTTTATTTATATATATCTTTTTTAAAATCTATTCAGTAGAGAGAGAGAGCATATGTTTGATCGGAAAATATATTATATGAATATATAATGTAATGAATATTATTATCATCATTATCAATAATATTCGTTAGGCAAACTTTCATTCGGATAAAACCCGGGCGAAGCCGGGTACACATCCGCTAGTATATATATATATGTAGGTAAAGTTATATTGAACTGCTTATTTTTGAAGATTTTTAAATATATAAATTGTAGGGCCTGGTTTATCAGAAAGTAAGCCCTCTTAGCGGTGTTTGGCCAGTTTATAAACCCGCTGGGAGAGTTCGCCCTAGACGGCCGATCAATGTAGACACATAGACCGAGATATGTGTTGCAACATTAGCGTTAGGTGGCAACGAAGCGATGTTTGGACAGCTCGGTTCTACTCAAGAGACTCAACCTGGTGACGACAAGACTTGGGAATGTTTGCTGGGATACACTCTATAGATTGTACTGTCTGACTTTTATCACGTGTAATAGTTTACAGTAGCTTCCTTCCTTCTCTACTGACCGCCCAACTCGCCCATATTGCGGAAGGAGAGGTTGTTATGCTCCACCCCAGATCTTTCAACTTATAAATTGAAGTGGGCACAGAGAAACTGGCGTTGCTACTTCCATCGGTGAACTAGAGCTGGGTTTTCCGAGGAGTAACCCGCCACCATTTGGAGTGTTAACAACAAATTTGTATGCAGGGATTGTGTGTGCCTTCAATATGTACGTCACAGTACCGCGTATGTTGGCGGAAAGAAAACAGTAGCCTAATGACAGGTGTTCTACACGTCTCAACTAATATAGTGTTTGACCAATACTTTATTATACATTTTGTCTCGCGAAGATATTTAAAGAAAGTTCACCACTCCCGTCACGATGCGCCATCTATTGGTCGTCTCGGTAAATTAACGGACTCGGGTCGGTGACAAAGCCACAACACCAGTCCTGGCAAAACATCCACCTGGATACCATGCCTTCGGGCTAATGATCTACACGGGATTCACGAAACCATTAGAAATTGTCAAAGAGGTGTTAAGCTGGTAAAGTCTTAAGTCGATTCTATGGCCAATATGTAGATTTTTTTCCAGGAGGATATATATATATTTAAAAAAAAAATCTGTTTTCTCTCTCTCCCGTCAAAATAGAAATAAACGCCATCATCTGAAATAACCACCTTTCACCAGCTAAACATCTCTTTGCAAAAAGTAGTACTGGTGATGTATAATTGGTCAAATATTATTATTGTCATCATATCATTCTCCGATCCCAAAATATTCCAATTCGTTCTTTACCGTACTAATTTGCATAGAGAGAAAATAGAGGTGGGCTCCTGGAGCATAAATCACCAACTACCCGGGCTATACAGCTACAGTCTAGAAGTCATGGGGAGGACTGCGGTGAACCTGGTAGTTCCAAGCCGGCAGGGGAATTTGCATATGCCTTGAATAGCCAATATGTTAAATGATATCTTCAGCTTCCTATATGCAAATTTATTTGATAGGGAAGAGTATAAAATATCCCCGTTGAACCTTTTTCGTTTATCGATATATAAATACAGAAGAAATTCTGTGTACCTCTTCCCATACTATTTGACACCACTCGGGGTAAAACTTCTAAAATAGATGTCTGGTCGGAGTAATGCTCGTAGTTTTGACCTTAAGATGCAAATTAACCTGCGCGAATTTCGTTCATCCCCTTTGCCCAATATTTGACGTTCTGGAAAAGATGCAAATTAACTTGCCCGAAATTCGTTCATCCCCTTTGCCTAATATTTAACATTCCTGAATGAAACGCTATGTAAAGTTGGTCTGGTTGGTATTGTGTGTAACTCTTGTTACGTTGTAATAAGAAAATTTACCCAAAATATACACGGGAAATATTTGAAACTATTATAGACGCGTATGATTCTATTGAAAATTAAACAATTTCTACTGCCCTTACTGCAATGGGAAAATTAATGGGAGGACATGCTGTCCTCGAAGCCTATGTCCATAGTTCATCTAAAATACCTATTCTAAGAGTCCAGCATCAGTATCACTATAAAAGGAAGTTCCAAAAATGCAATATAACAGCGGTATGGTAGATTAAACTAGCGAAATCGCTGGGAGGGTTCACCACTGATGAGCCAGGCCCTCCCTTATAATTTTTACCATTGCAGTAAGGGCAGTAGAAATTGTTTAACAGATGGGGCGCTGATGCATCATAATACACGGGAAAATTTACATATTCGGTACCTTCTGCATACGTATTTCCACCATTTCTCTGGACTAAACTCGGGCAATATATATCGTCTAGTCATAGTAACTACTTAACGACGCATTAATATACAAATTAAACTAATAACTGGCTATGCTGTACAGTAGAACCTCCCTGTAAAGAACACCTAGATGCAGAACAAAAATGTCCTTTAAGGAGAGGTGTCCTCTTAGCGGAGAGTTGTTAAATAGTAAAAATGGTAATTTTGATAATGAAAACTGTCCTTTGTAGAGAGGTTTCCTCTAGCATGAGTGTCCTCTCATGGAGTATGTTCTACTGTATTGGTGATGGAAACTGTCCTTTATAGAGAGATGTCCTCTAGCGTGAGTGTCCTCTAATGGAGTATGTTCTACTGTATTGGTGATGAAAACTGTCCTTTGTAGAGAGGTATCCTCTAGCGTGAGTGTCCTCTCATGGAGGTTGTTCTACTGTATTGGTGATGAAAACTGTCCTTTATAGAGAGATGTCCTCTAGCGTGAGTGTCCTCTCATGAGGTTGTTCTACTGTATTGGTGATGAAAACTGTCCTTTGTAGAGAGGTTTCCTCTAGCATGAGTGTCCTCTCATGGAGTATGTTCTACTGTATTGGTGATGGAAACTGTCCTTTATAGAGAGATGTCCTCTAGCGTGAGTGTCCTCTAATGGAGTATGTTCTACTGTATTGGTGATGAAAACTGTCCTTTGTAGAGAGGTATCCTCTAGCGTGAGTGTCCTCTCATGGAGGTTGTTCTACTGTATTGGTGATGAAAACTGTCCTTTATAGAGAGATGTCCTCTAGCGTGAGTGTCCTCTCATGGAGTATGTTCTACTGTATTGGTGATGAAAACTGTCCTTTGTAGAGAGGTGTCCTCTCATGGAGTATGTTCTACTGTATTTGTGATGAAAACTGTCCTTTGTAGAGAGGTGTCCTCTCATGGAGTATGTTCTACTGTATTGGTGATGAAATCTGTCCTTTGTAGAGAGGTATCCTCTAGCGTGAGTGTCCTCTCATGGAGGTTGTTCTACTGTATTGGTGATGAAAACTGTCTTTTGTAGAGAGGTATCCTCTAGCGGGAGTGTCCTATCATGGAGTATGTTCTACTGTATTGGTGATGAAAACTGTCCTTTGTAGAGAGGTATCCTCTAGCGTGAGTGTCCTCTCATGGAGGTTGTTCTACTGTATTGATGATGAAAACTGTCCTTTGTAGAGAGGTATCCTCTAGCGTGAGTGTCCTCTCATGGAGGTTGTTCTACTGTATTGGTGATGAAAACTGTCCTTTGTAGAGAGGTGTCGTCTAGCATGAGTGTCCTCTCATGGAGTATGTTCTACTGTATTGGTGATGAAAACTGTCCTTTGTAGAGAGGTATCCTCTAGCGTGAGTGTCCTCTCATGGAGGTTGTTCTACTGTATTGGTGATGAAAACTGTCCTTTGTAGAGAGGTGTCGTCTAGCGGGAGTGTCCTCTTATGGAGTATGTTCTACTGTATTGGTGATGAAAACTGTCCTTTGTAGAGAGGTTTCCTCTAGCATGAGTGTCCTCTCATGGAGTATGTTCTACTGTATTGGTGATGAAAACTGTCCTTTGTAGAGAGGTTTCCTCTAGCATGAGTGTCCTCTCATGGAGTATGTTCTACTGTATTGGTGATGAAAACTGTCCTTTCTAGAGAGGTGTCCTCTAGCATGAGTGTCCTCTCATGGAGTATGTTCTACTGTATTGGTGATGAAAACTGGCCTTTGTAGAGAGGTGTCCTCTAGCATGAGTGTCCTCTCATGGAGTATGTTCTACTGTATTGGTGATGAAAACTGTCCTTTCTAGAGAGGTGTCCTCTAGCATGAGTGTCCTCTCATGGAGTATGTTCTACTGTATTGGTGATGAAAACTGTCCTTTGTAGAGAGGTGTCTTCTAGCGTGAGTGTCCTCTCATGGAGTATGTTCTACTGTATTGGTGATGAAAACTGTCCTTTATAGAGAGGTGTCCTCTAGCGTGAGTGCCCTCTAATGGAGTATGTTCTACTGTATTGGTGATGAAAACTGTCCTTTGTAGAGAGGTGTCCTCTAGCGTGAGTGTCCTCTCATGGAGTATGTTCTACTGTATTGGTGATGAAAACTGTCCTTTGTAGAGAGGTTTCCTCTAGCGTGAGTGTCCTCTCATGGAGTATGTTCTACTGTATTGGTGATGAAAACTGTCCTTTATAGAGAGATGTCCTCTAGCGTGAGTGTCCTATCATGGAGTATGTTCTACTGTATTGGTGATGAAAACTGTCCTTTGTAGAGAGGTGTCCTCTCATGGAGTATGTTCTACTGTATTGGTGATGAAAACTGTCCTTTGTAGAGAGGTGTCCTATCATGGAGTATGTTCTACTCTATTGGTGATGAAAACTGTCCTTTGTAGAGAGATGTCCTCTAGCGTGAGTGTCCTATCATGGAGTATGTTCTACTGTATTGGTGATGAAAACTGTCCTTTGTAGAGAGGTGTCCTCTCATGGAGCATGTTCTACTGTATTGGTGATGAAAACTGTCCTTTGTAGAGAGGTGTCCTATAGCGGGAGTGTCCTCTCATGGAGTATGCTCTACTGTATTGGTGATGGAAACTGTCCTTTGTAGAGAGTTATCCTCTAGCGTGATTGTCCTATCATGGAGTATGTTCTACTGTATATGCCCTTTATAATGCGATATTGGAGCTATGTGGGTACAACTTTGGCGGCATATATTGGTCTTGAAGAAGTTTGCTTAATAGGTTTACCTTTGGAATATCTATTTTATAATAGTCTAAATTGCATATGCCCTTTTATTCTGCCATAATTGAGCTATTATAAATAAATGAAGCTTCCAGTGTTAAGTTTCTTGTGCAACTTTTTTGTATATTATAATGTGTATATGAAAATAGTATTTATTATTAAGTTGTTAACGTGATAATCCTGTTGAAGGACTGACAAGAGTCCGAAAGCTTGAAAATAAAAAGTTGCACAAGAAACTTAACCCTGGAAGCTTCATTTATTTTATAATAATTGATTTCTGTTGATGAAACTTGGCGAAGTTTGTTTTATCTTTAAAAAAGAAACATCAGTGCTTTAATGCTTTCATTTCTTTTGTATAGATGGCGCGTTATTGTTTTATAATGAAATTTTAAGAGACACCTCACCCGTCAAAATAGAAACAAAATCTACACGCCGTCGTTGACAAGTCTCGGCAATTTATCATAGTGTGACAAAGTTGGTGTTGTAGCTTGGTGACAGTCCCGAATCTGCTCATTTACGGAGACAGTCGCATAGATTTTTGCTTCTATATTGACGGGAGAGGTATGCCCTTTGTTTGTTTTTATACATCACTTTCCTCCCGGCAAAATATTCCAGTATATAATAACCGCATTGTCTTCATTGACGGCTTCTTCTTAGAGATAAAGAGAGGGGTGTCGTCTCCACAATTTTCTATTCCCCCTCTATTTGAGGAATGGAATCGTCCTGGTGACCAGTCAAATACATCCAAATAGTACAGAAAGCGAGAAAACGCCACACAAAAGAAATTGAACAGAATTACATTGTTACGTTAGTGGTAGTAAGTAGTCATTTAATTAAGATAAAATAAATTTCGATTTTTCGTTCAAAAGAAACATTTGCGATATAATTGTCAAACATCGTTCTACAATCATAAACCGCATTATATTGTATTGTAAATTACTTTATATAATTTTTACGAACGGAAAAATATGTCCAGGGTAGCCTAGTGGACATGGCATCTGCCTGGTAAGCGGAACACTGTGGGTTCGATTCCCATCCCTGGACACTTTTATATTTCCGTTTATTATTACTCTTCACAATTCATCCTATCATACTTCATCCCTAAGGTTAGAAATAATCGTAATTTCGTTCAAAAGAAACATTTGCGGTATAATTGTCAAACGTCGTTCTACAAAATGTTTATTTTATCAAGAACATAATACGACAGATCAGATCAAAATAGTATTTATTTTTAAGTTGTTAACGTGATAATTCTGTTGAAGGACTGACAAGTCCGAAAGTTTGAAAATAAAAAGTTTGGACAAGAAACTTAACCTTGGAAGTTTCATTTATTTTATAACGCACATTTTTTTTTAATTATCCCTAGTACACGTGGTACAGGCCATGATAATCATGGTGTGTATTTAGCGACTGCTTTTTACTGTAAGCGCACCACATGTCTACACATCTCTCTCTCTCTCTCTCTCTCTCTTGATATAACACGGACAAATTCCTGGAGCCACCACGTCATGGCGAACTATCCTGGTTGGGTTGGTCTTCACGTCTAATGGTGGACGACATCCAGTTTATCACTGGTTCAAAATCACATTAATAGGTACCGCTCAGCAAGAGCAACCTAGTTCATGGTAATTGAAACAGTGAATAATATGTGAATCACATATTAAACAAAATGTTAACGCGGGATTCAATCCCGATTCATGACTGTCGGGAATCGAGCGTGTTACCCTCTCATCCACCGACTTATTCCAGTTTATCAGATGTACTTGGTTCTGTACAGGGTAAATATACCTAAGAGGATGGCTGTATGGAACCTATGAAGGTGGTAGGTGGGACATCTATAGTGGTCAACAGTTTGGTCTTCCTAGTGGCAATGTGGGCAGGTTGGATCGTCTTTCGATATTTTTACAGCGTCGATTTTTAACAAAGCCGTGACACCTGTGGGGATAGGTACAATAATGATTATATACAGGGTACTAGAAGAATGGCCCAGCTTCGCCCGAGAAATCCCCCGAGTGAAGTATCCTTCATACTGAAAGCACATCAATAATAAATAGTAGAAGTGCCATAGAATAGCAATACAGAAAAAAACACATAAACTACAGGGAAAAAAGTGTGTAATGGCAAAAATTGTATTATATTAGTGTTTAGGTATTTGATTTAATTATTTTTTGCAATCCATTTAGTTGTTTCAAAATTAATATAGTTTAAATAGACGGCAGCTTTTCCACCAAACCCCCATTAGCCTTTGAAATTGCCTGAGTTGAGTGACTGACTGTAAAGAATCCTGACTGCGATGCCCATCTTCTCAGTAAGAATTAAAAAAAAAAAAAAAGGTTTATAAAAAAAATTAATTCAAAATACTGGCATGTAAATATTTTTCTGTAAAAAAAAATAAAAGAGCATATGGAAATATTAGGCAGACATATGTGTTCGCTAATGATTGCGACTGCATTTTAAACTATTTTTAAAAAGAGATTTAAACAAATAAAGGCCAGAACAAAAATTAATAAAAATATGAAATCCATTATTTACATACATTCACAAAAGCAAACGATGGCAGAATTGATTGTTGATGACTCTGATACTTGTATATGTTACATAAATGAGTTTTAAAAATTGTAAATAAAAAAAATGCATCGGCCGGGAATCGAACCCGGGCCGCCCGCGTGGCAGGCGAGCATTCTACCACTGAACCACCGATGCTTATAAGAAATGGCCATATTTGGGTATTTATTCCATTCACAAAAGCAAACGTTGGCAGAATTGATTGCTGATGACTCTGATACTTGCATATTTTAATATCAAACAGCAGTGAGAGCCAATTCAACTCACGGGCAGATTAATTTCTTCAATCAGTGATGATTTAATTAATTAATCACTGACAATATATTAACATGATGAGCGCCAACTTTTATAAGAAATTCAAATTATTTGTAACGCGTATGTTTCTTTTTAAAATAACAATTTTCTACTGTTCTTATACTACAATGGTAAAAATAATCGGAGCACCTGACTCATCAGTGATGAACCGTCCTAGCGGTTTCGCCTGTTTAATCTACCATACCGATGTAATATTACATTGGACTGTTTTGCTTCTAGAGCTAAATTTTTGGTTGCTTGTGAAAGGGTCTTGCTATACCTCGAGCAAAAAGGGGGAATCCATACCAACACGTATCGGAATTTGATAGCGGCAGAAAACATAGCCTACCGTGATGTTGCTGCTCGGGTTAGTTGAGATCCCACGACCGTCGCAGAAATATGGGATCGATGGGTTCAGGAGGGCCATACAGAACGTCATGCTTAATCTTGACGTCCCTATTGCCCGAGAGAGAGAGAAAGAGATGGTGGATATCTTGTTCTCGTGGACCTTGAAACATGGTACAGCCACACCACCTACCATGAATCAGTTACTTAGGTTGTCTTTTCAAGTGGAATATACTGGTGAAGAGTGATAAAATCACAATAGGTAATAGCCAGCTAACGTCTCCTGGCTTAAGAGTTCGGGCAAAGTCTCAAAGTCGTTCTATCCTGACAGATGTTAGAAACCACCGAAGTCACTTTGGTCCCAAAGCGCGGCGAGTCTATCTGAAAACTGTGTTCCGATGTCGTAAGCCAGGCATGTCAAACTCGCGGCCCGCGGGCCTCATACGGCCCACAACGAATAAATTTGCGGCCCACCAGACAATATATTTTAATTTAAATTTTTTTTATAAATTGCCATTTATATAATTTGACAAATATCAGGGAGAAAATATTAACTTTACTTTCTTTTTTCTTATTAGTATTTTTAAAAATAAACCTACATAAATGTTACTATAAAAATTTAATGACTTGTTTTCTTTTTTTGCGGCCCACATAATCTTATTACTTTTTTATTTGGCCCGTGTTTGAGTTTGACATGCTTGTCGTAAGCGATTCTTAAAACTGTGCCCAAACTTCCTCAATTTTAGTGATATGGCTGAGGTCATCGTTAAGAGATTTTATAACAATCTATTTAAAATTTGTTTTCACATATCATTTTGATGCATTAGATACTTTGTTGTCGATACTAAGGTTTTACTTGTATGAGAAAGCCAAAGCTCGAAAAAAAATCCTATTAGGGTAATTCAGAGATAAAACGATATAACGTAGATATATAATAAACTCCTAATATAAGAAAATTTGCCACAAACGCTATACTCAAATAAAGCATGCTTGTAATATTGGTATCTTGTGTTCTTAATCCCCGTTTTAAGCAACATTAATCCATCATTTTTAATAGAATGACATTTTATTATAGAATTGTGAACATATTTTGTTTTGAACCTCACTTTGTCGTTTATATCCCTCC
>CP092876.1:79284953-79298097 GCA_030710605.1 Cordylochernes scorpioides
CGTCAAAATAGAAACAAAAGCTACACGCCGTCGTTGACAAGTCTCGGCAATTTATCATAGTTTGACAAAGTTGGTGTTGTAGCTTGGTGACAGTCCCGAATCTGCTCATTTACGGAGACAGTCGCATAGATTTTTGCTTCTATATTGACGGGAGAGGTATGCCCTTTGTTTGTTTTTATACATCACTTTCCCCCCAGCAAAATATTCCAGTATATAATAACCGCATTGTCTTCATTGACGGCTTCTTCGTAGAGTTGGAGAGAGGGATGTCGTCTCCTCCATTGTTCTATTCCCCCTCTATTTGAGGAATGGAATCGTCCTGGTGACCAATCAAATACATCCAAATAGCACAGAAAGCGAGAAAACGCCACACAAAAGTAATTGAAGAGAATTACATTGTTACGTTAGTGGTAGTAAGGAGTCATTTAATTAAGATAAAATAAATTTCGGTTTTTCGTTCAAAAGAAACATTTGCGGTATAATTGTCAAACTTCGTTCTACAATCATAAACCGCATTATATTATATTGTAAATTACTTTATATAATATTTACGAACGGAAAAATATGTCCAGGGTACCCTAGTGGACATGGCATCTGCCTGGTAAGCGGAACACTGTGGGTTCGATTCCTATCCCTGGACACTTTTATTTTTCCGTTTATTATTTCTCTTCACAATTTATCCTATCATACTTCATCCCTAAGGTTAGAAATAATCGTTATTTCGTTCAAAAGAAACATTTGCGGTATAATTGTCAAACGTTGTTCTACAAAATGTTTATTTTATCAATAACATAATACGACAGATCAAATTTGTTTACAATCTCTCTCTCTCTCTCTCTCTCTCTCTTGATATAACACGGACAAATTCCTGGAGCCACCACGTCATGGCCAACTATCCTGGTTGGGGGTTGGTCATCACGTCTAATGGTGGACGACATCCAGTTTATCACTAGTTCAAAATCACATTAATAGGTACCGCTCAGCAAGAGCAACCTAGTTCATGGTAATTGAAACAGTGAATAATATGTGAAGGTTATTCACATATTAAACAAATTTTAACGCGGGATTCAATCCCGGTTCATGACTGTCGGGAATCGAACGTGTTACCCTCTCATCCACCGACTTATTCCATTTTATCAGATGTACTTGGTTCTGTACAAGGGTAAATATACCTAAGAGGATGGCTGTATGGAACCTATGAAGGTGGTAGGTAGGACATATATGTATAGTGGTCAACAGTTTGGTCTTCCTTGTGGCAATGTGGGCAGGTTGGATCGTCTTTCGATATTTTTACAGCGTCGATTTTTAACAAAGCCGTGACACCTGTGGGGATAGGTACAATAATGATTATCTACAACGTACTAGAAGAATGGCCCATCTTCGCCTGAGAAATCCCCCGAGTGAAGTATCCTTCATACTGTAAGTACATCAATAATAAATAGTAGAAGTGTCATAGAATAGCAATCTAGAAAAAACACATAAACTACAGGGAAAAAAGTGTGTAATGGCAAAAATTGTATTTTATTAGTGTTTAGGGGTATTTGATTTAATTATTTTTTGCAATCCATTTAGTTGTTTCAAAATTAATATAGTTTTAATAGACGGCAGCTTTTCCACCAAACCCCCATTAACCTTTGAAATTGCCTGAGTTGAGTGACTGACTGTAAAGAATCCTGACTGCGATGCCCATCTTCTCAGTAAGAATTTAAAAAAAAAAAGGTTTATAAAAAAATTAATTCAAAATACTGGCATGTAAATATTTTTCTGTAAAAAAATAAGAGAGCATATGGAAATATTAGGCGAACATATGTGTTCGCTAATGATTGCGACTGCATTTTAAACGATTTTTAAAAAGAGATTTAAACAAATAAGGCCAGAACAAAAATTAATAAAAAATATGAAATCCATTATTTACATACATTCACAAAAGCAAACGATGACAGAATTGATTGTTGATTACTCTGATACTTGTATATGTTACATAAATGAGTTTTAAAAATTGTAAATTAAAAAAAATGCATCGGCCGGGAATCGAACCCGGGCCGCCCGCGTGGCAGGCGAGCATTCTACTACTGAACCACCGATGCTTATAAGAAATGGCCATATTTGGGTATTTATTCCATTCACAAAAGCAAACGTTGGCAGAATTGATTGCTGATTACTCTGATACTTGCATATTTTAATATCAAACAGCAGTGAGAGCCAATTCAACTCACGGGCAGATTAATTTCTTCAATCAGTGATGATTTAATTAATTAATCACTGACAATATATTAACATGATGAGCACCATCTGTTACAAGATATTCAAACTTATTTTTAACCACGTATGTTTCTTTTTCAAATAAAAACAATTTTCTACTGTTCTTATACTGCAATGGTAAAATAATCGGAGGACCTGACTCATCAGTAATGAACCCTCCCAGCGGTTTCGCCTGTTTAATCTATAATACCGATGTAATATTACATTGGACTGTTTTGCTTCTAAAGCTAGATTTTTGGTTACTCGTGAAAGGGTCTTGTTATACCTCGTGCAAAAAGGGGGAATCCATACCAACACGTATCGGAATTTGATAGCGGCAGAAAACATAGCCTACCGTGATGTTGCTGCTCGGGTTAGTTGAGATCCCACGATCGTCGCAGAAATTGGGATCGATGGGTTCAGGAGGGCCATACAGAACGTCATGCTTAATCTTGACGTCCCTATTGCCTGAGAGAGAGAGAGAGAGAGAGAGAGAGAGATGGTGGATATCTTGTTCTCGTGGACCTTGAAACATGGTACAGCCACACCACGTACCATGAATCAGTAACTTAGGTTGTCTTCTCAAGCGGAATATACTGGTGAAGAGTGATAAAATCACAATAGGTAATAGCCAGCTAACGTCTCCTGGCTTAAGAGTTCAAGAGTTCGGGCAAAGCCTCAAAGTCGTTCTATCCTGACAGATGTTAAAAACTACTGTAGTCACTTCAGTCCCAAAGCGCGGCGAGTCTATCTGAAAACTGTGTTCCGATGTCGTAAGCCAGGCATGTCAAACTCGCGGCCCACAACGAATAAATTTGCGGCCCACCAGACAATATATTTTAATTTAAAATTTTTTATAAATTGTCATTTATATAATTTGCCAAATATCAGGGAGAAAATATTAACTTTACTTTCTTTTTTCTTATTAGTATTTTTTAAAATAAACCTACATAAATGTTACTATAAAAACTTAATGACTTGTTTTCTTTTTTTTTTGCGGCCCACATAATCTTATTACTTTTTTATTTGGCCCGTGTTAGGATTTGAGTTTGACATGCTTGTCGTAAGTGATTCTTAAAACTGTGCCCACACTTCCTCAATTTTAGTGATATGGCTGAGGTCATCGTTAAGAGATTTTATAACAATTTATTTAAAATTTGTTTTCACATGTCATTTTGATGCATTAGAAACATTGTTTTCGATACTAAGGTTTTATTTGTATGAGAAAGCCAAAGCTCGAAAAAAAATCATATTAGGGTAATCAGAGATAAAACGATATAACGTAGATATATAATAAACCCCTTATATAAGAAAATTTGCCACAAACGCTATACTCAAATAAAGCGGGCTTGTAATATTGGTATCTTGTGTTCTTAATCCCCGTTTTAAGCAACATTAATCCATCATTTTTAATAGAATGACATTTTATTATAGAATTGTGAAAATATTTTGTTTTGAACCTCACACACTTTGTCGTTTATATTTCTCCAGAACGCATTTTCCCCCATTTTTAGGATATGCTAATATGTCTATTTATAATGCAACGTCGTTTTTAAATTCTTTATTATATATATAATCGTACAAACACAACTATATATACTTTTGAGCCATCATAATATTTTTTTAACATAAAATTAATAATCTTCTGAATGAACTAGACGCGCATTTTTTTGCAACAGAGTAAATATTTTTAGGCCTAGTTGTTTATGAAGTATAGGAATTAAAAGCGTTGCGTTTTTATTATCACATAAAACTTATTACACTTTATAAATAATTATATTATTGTTAATAATATATTTATATAATCTGTGACTATTTTTAGTGAAAAATAAACAACAACAATTTTTACATTTTTTTCAATATTCGTTTTTGACCGTCGTCGTGTTTGTTTTGTTATTTTAAAGCTGCTCTTTAAAAAAATGCGTGTGTTTCAAGGTTGTTTTATCATCTTGTTTTAAAAAACAAAGTGTGTTCAAGAATGATGGGCTCACGTGTACTTCAAATTTGTACTAACTCAATCAGAAGATTATCTAATAATGCGACAGTCGATATTAAGACTGTTGAACTTTTGGAAAGGCTATCGCTAGTGGATTTCGCCAATAAGGCAGGCGTAGAGCGACTGGAGGAAGCCATCAAGTTTGCAGACAAGATTACTGAGGTGGACACGACTGGTGTCAAACCTATGCTAACAGTACTTGAGGATACCTCTCTCTTTCTTAGAGATGCCAAAGCCAGTGAGAAGAATTGCCGACCAGAACTTTTGAAACTTGCCACCAAAACTGAAGAGAACTATTACATATCTCCTCCTCCAAATATCCCCTTAGAGACTGATGCATCTGTTTACTTTGATGGAAAATCTAAAAAATAAAAAGATTTACAACTATGTATGATGTATATATATTTATTTTAAACCTAGCATTATATTATTATTATTGTATGCTTTCTCTATTGGGTAAGATTTATGTATTGTGTTCACTACATTTTATAAATTTGTGTAGTAATATTAAAAAAAAAAAGGAAACAAATTTTAGGTGATATACAAATTATAAGCTGCCAAAGTGAAAATAAATGAATGACCTACTTCCTCAAAAGTTTCTTCACTAATTTATTCTGCAGTATCCTACGCAATAATGAAAATGTATAAGAATGAAAATGTGTCACCTATTGTGTTATTCTACATTAGGTTTACTAAGTTTGTCTAAAATATTCCCAATATTAACCCATTATGCACCACAGTAACTATTTGTTGATGTACATTTTGAGATACAGTAGAACATACTCCATGAGAGGACACTCACACTAGAGAACACCTCTCTACAAAGGACAGTTTCCATTTGCAAAATTACCATTTTTACTATTTAGAAACTCTCCAGTAAGAGGATACCTTTCTCTAAAGGACACTTTGACTCTGCAATTAGGTGTTGGCCTTTACAGGGAGGTTGTTCTACTGTACTTTGTATTTTCTTCACAAATGTGGAGCTTATTGTTTCCATTAATCAGTAATTGCTCTCTTTATTGTTCTCTGCTGCTTTTCTAGGTTTTTTCCCCTCCTTTCTTTTATAATTTATACCCTTTCCCCCCCCCCCCCCCCCTATTTTCCCACTATGTACGAAGTGCAATTCTCAACCTGCAACCCCAAAACACATTATTGACTGTATTGACTCGTCTATTGATGAGCTCTACTCTTCCCCGGCAGACACCATCAACAAGCTTTACAAGCTTGATACCTTAATATGATTGAGAGAGTGGAGATAAGAAAGAAGAAGAAGATACCTATTTTTTAAAATGTTATCTCTTTAGTTCTGTGATTAACTAAGATTTATTCTCTCCTTCTTTAGATAATGATGAAATTATTTCTTTTCTAGATATTATTCTAGATGAGATTCTGTCAAGTCCAATCATCTCATAGAAGATGCCTAGGAAGGATTTATCCTCGCCATTTCACCCCAAAACCACTGAACTTCTGTGAAGAAACGGACCCCCTTCCACGATGTTCTCTTTACTAGAACTTACCTAGTTTTTCAATTTCTTTTCATTTTTTTTTAATATGCCACACATTTCTATTACTACGATGCATTAGTGTGCTATCTGTTCTATGAAATTTAAAATATTCTTGATGTATATTTCTTCTTCTTCTTCTTTCTTATCTCCACTCAATCATATTAGGGTATCAAGTTGTGACCCGTGATGGTGTCTGTTTGACAACCATCATGACTGGGTGAAGTAGAATGCCTTTGTCATTAAGACTGGGAGCACTACTCAGTGGCAGGCCGACTTAGCTCTAAAAGAAATGACCGCCTCTGACATGAGGAACAGACGCCATGTGCAGCCGCTCCTAACATGGAGTACAAATGCTGCTCATCCTGTATACCTGAAATAGGAGTCCTTACAGGGTACTATCAGCCGGGCCAGCTGAGCCCAGGTTTTTTTAGTGAGCTTGTTACTGCTCCCCTCCTCCTTTTTCATCCGGGCTTGGAACCGGCAAAGGCGGAGTTGATGTATATTTAAACTGCCGTGATCGCTGGGAGGTCTCACTTCTGATGAGCCAGACACTCCCATTATTTTTATCATTCCAGTAAGGACAGTATAGAAAATTTGTTTTACTTCAAAAAGAATCTTAAGCGTCAAAAATAGTTTAATTTTCTTATAACACATTTCTTATTTATACACATTCTGTGGCAAAATTTCTCATTCAGTACTTTTGTCTGAAGATGGTAACAACACTGTTACCGAAACGTCACCCACTATTTATTTATTTGGTCTTATTACCTTGTGTTTATAATCTACTAGCGGATGTACCCGGCTTCACCCAGGTTTTACCCGAGTAAAGGTTTGTCTAACGAATCTCTCGATAAAGTGAACATTTTTTCCCAGTCCCTTGAAAAATACTCGATAAGTTAAATAAAATCAATATTAATTGGTTCCCTCGGTAATTGGAAGTTAAAGGAATAGTATCTTGCCTTGGAATTGTATCATTATTCTTGTCTCAAATAAATTGCCGTGTCATCCTGAATTTTGTCTTTCCTAATTTTCTACATTACAAAATCATCGTATCATCATGATAATATTTAGAGCAGATTGTTGAATTATAACAGATAAATTAGAATATTTATCTTGATTATTTTTAGGCGAAAAGTTATTTCAAAAATTCTATTTGCTAGAAACCTTCCCAGTACTACACTAAATAACTTCCCAAAGTTTCATGGCGTTTCAATGAGTGAGGCATAAAGGACACACACACATACATTCATTTTTATATATATAGATAATCCAAATTGTGCCTTATCATTTCTATATTTAATTATAGAGGTAAATATATCAGAGGAGGAGAAGTGCCATGGATATATAAGAGAACAAAGTTAGATACATGAATTTTTTTAATAAGTTTTTACAAGAATTTGTAAATTAAGTTCACTGTGCAATAAATTGATAAAGAGGGAGCAATCTCTCGAAACATTTTGAGAATTTTTTTTTTTTTCTTTTTACAGATCCAGGTACGGCCTTTTATATATACTTAATTGATGGATCGCCTTTTGACTCTAACATGAAACTATGTCAGCAAAACTAACTCTTGAATAAGGAACAATTTGGATTATAGATTATAAACATAAGGTAATAAGACCTAATACAAATAAATAGTATGTGACATTTTGGTAACAGCGTTGTTACCATATGTAATATTGAATGTAAGTACCGAAAGTACATACAATACTTTCGTCTGATCTTCTTCTCTTCTTCTTTCTTATCTCCACTCAATCATATTAGGGTACTGAGTGAAGTAGAATACCTCTGCCTTTGTCATTAAGACTGGGAGCACTACTCAGTGGCAGGCCGACTTAGCTCCAAAAGAAATGGCCGCCTCTGACATGAGGAACAGATGTCATGTGCAGCCGCTCCTAACATGGAGTACAAATGCTGCTCATCCTGTATCCCTGGATTAGGAGCCCTTACAGGGTACTATCAGCCGGGCCAGCTGAGCCCAGGTTTTTTTAGTGAGCTTGTTACTGCTCTCCCCTCCTCCTTTTTCATCCGGGCTTGGGACCGGCAAAGGTGAAGTTCTTTTGTCTGATGATGGTAACAAGCTGTTACTGAAATGTCACACACTGTGTGTAACAAAACCAGAGGGCAAAGGGCACTATATATGGTTGAGGATTATGGAAAATATCCTGGCTACACAAGAGATTTTCTGGGACTGCCTCACAAAGAGAGAGAGAGAGAAATGATTGTCATAGCATAATTTTAAAAACATTCAGCATTTTTTTTCTTTTAAAATTATTCAGAGGGTGAACAACACCCTAATGGGACAGCTAACACAAAAGGGGAACCATTGAAAGCTGGGATAAGCTTTCAACTTAATTCCCTGTAGTGACATGTAATCTTTTTGTCCTTGGGGGAAGAAATCACCCCAAAAAGTGGAAGAGCCAAATTTATTTGGTCAACAGCACAGACAGAAGAAGGCACTTCTGTTTCAAGCACTGCTAAGAAAACTACATGGACTAAACATTGAATCAAACTGGAGAATATTTGTCCATATGGTTATCAATAGTCGAACTCGAATGCTGCTCAAACCTTCAGGATAAAGACCCAGAATTTTCATTGGTGATCTGTTAAGTTGGTGTGATTCTCTTCCCGAAGGTAGTGACTTAAATGGCAGGTCACTCACTGGAAGTGGAATTACATCCATTAATCCTTTAGAAAATTTCCACATGAATTCCTGTTCTGTAGGCCTTTCCTGTAAACACCCATAACCTGGAACTCTCATAGTGAAACTTTCCCACACAAGCCTTCGCTGTGTGTTTGAAGCTCTTCAACACCCAGCAGTATTACAAAAGTGTCCGTTCAGAGTGCATCAAGTTCATGAAGAAGGATCAGGAGTATTTTGCACAGGTAAGAGAGGTTGTATCACCCAATTATGGACTTTTGAATGCACTACTGTTGTTTCTAGTTCTTGGAAATGGAATTTGACGACTATGTGGAGAAGTTGGACGATGAAATGGTAAGTTGGTATCCCAATAGTTTCCACTCCCATTTGCCTTATACAGTAGAACCTCCAACGGTAGATACTAGAGAACATCTCTCTACAAGTACAGTTTTCATCACCAAAATGATCATTGTTATTACTTAGTAACTCTCCGGTAAGAGGACACCTCTCTCTAAAGGACACTTTCACTCTGTAACTGTTATGGTAAGGTGTTGTCCTTTACAGGGTGGTTCTACTGTATAAGGTATTGTTTATATTAATAAACTGAAACTACAACTAATAAGAAACCATAGAGATAGTTTCCATTATTCTTGGTACCAGGTAGAAAACCCCAAAAAACAGACCCTCCAACTAAACAGAAGGGAATCGACACAGTTGGCCAGATGGAAATCTGGTCACCTGCGCCCTCTAGTCTATAAAGAGGGAGCCAAAAGCTTCCCCATGTGCACTAGGTGCAAAACCGAAGAGGCCACTCCCCAACATTTACTAAATTGCATTGGAAAGGACAAAAGATCCCTGTACAGAGAACCAAGAAGAGTTCTTGAGCTTCTTTACGAGCACGACCTCCAAGATCTTGTCTAATTTTGACTAAAAGGATAAGTAAAAAAAAAAAAAAAAAAAAGGTATTGTTTGGCAAAACCCTTCTCTCAGTATAAATTATTTCTAGAACTGTTTTTGAAATCTTGGTGCCATCTTGATAATTTGCTACTTCTGTAGGTGTATAATTTACTTGATGTTTTTTTAATCTTTCTGTTATTTCTCAAGTAATACACATTACTGTAGGACATTTGTAGACCAAAACAGTGCGTTTAAACTGTTCTAACTTCACTCAATTATTATGGATTTTAAATCTCCATTGAAGATCTCTACTTATCTCCAGCACAGACACTATCTCAGCTCTACAGGCTTTATATGATTGTTGAGTGAGATAAGAAAGAAGAAGAAACTGTTCTGAAATGCCCAAGGCTGTAGAAAAATAACCCAAGAATACTATTGCCTCAAGGTAATAAGACAAATCTAAATAGTGTGCGACGTTTCGGTAACAGCGTTGTTACCATCTTCAGACAAAAGTACTGAATGAGAAATCTTACCAGAGCATGGTTTAAATTTAAACCAATTAAAAAAATTAAACCATGCTGTGGTAAAATTTCTCATTCAATACTTTTGTCTGAAGATGGTAACAACGCTGTTACCGAAACGTCACACACTATTTATTTATTTGGATTTGGTCTTATTACCTTGTTTTTATAATCTATAATCCAAATTGTGCCTTATCATTAGTAATGTCTGTTCTACAAATGGTTGTGAGGTTGTACTTTGGAGATTTGAGAGCTGTTTATTTGTGTGCGACATTCTAATGACAAGATGGCACATGTGAGTTTTCATTTATTGGCTTGGGAGTGTTTCCGCCTAATTGACTTTTTGTATTTTTCCAGATGTGGGGCGGCCATCTTGAGATGAAAGCCCTTTCCCTCATGTACCGGTGAGTAGAAGAAGCTGATAGTCCGTGTGGTCCCTGGCAACTGGTGGAGTCCAGAGTGGACTTCCTCATCTTCAGGGAGGTGGATCTTCCTCCACAGAATGTCACGGACAACGGGCACACTCACAAGGTAATCTCACCCGGGGAGAACACAATTTTTAACCCTTTGTTACTCACTTGGTGTGATTCTCTTCCCGAAGGTAGTGACTTAAATGGCAGGTCACTCACTGGAAGTGGAATTACATCCATTAATCCTTTAGAAAATTTCCACATGAATTCCTGTTCTGTAGGCCTTTCCTGTAAACGCCCATAACCTGGAACTCTCATAGTGGTGCGTGGTGCAACCTATTTTACTGACGTTAGTACTTGCGAAAAATAAAAATATATATATCGTAATTTAAGCAATGTGATATGTAAGTAATAAAGTATGACGTCTTTTCTAGTTGTCTCAAAGTGACACCAGCTTGCCACTGGACACCCGGGGGATCCAGAGAGGGACAAAAAGGGCGTTGGTCCGGATGTTGACAGTTAGTTAGGTTACAGTGGATATTTTCAGAGAGGCCCGCTCAGTGCTAGGTCTCACGGAGGCCCTCGTGGCTGCCGTTTTGGTTCCTCCCTGCCTCCGCGGCTTCATGCAGGACGCCGAGCTTTCCTCAGTTAATCCTCAATTTTCCCCCGGTCCTGGTGCCACTTGAGACGTACTAGGAGAGCGTCTTTTGATCCCAAACTTTGTCCTTACTGTCCCGTGCGGGCTTCACACTCTGCACGCCTTGCCACTCAACCCCGACTGCTTCCAACTCACTTGTTGGCTTACCCGGGTTTACGACATAGATATAATTTTTGCTTGCAGCCTAAAGAATACAGGCTCTCTAGTTTTACAAATATATCAATATATTATAAAAACACACATTATATTTTTTGGTCGTTGAGGTACAGCTTGCACCACGCTGATGAGGGCCAACAGCCTGAAACGTGTCCGTGGTTAGCTTTTCTTGATTAATCAAGAATGGGTATTTGGCCAATTCTGGAATAATTAAAAATCAACGAGAATAGTTGATATTTATTCCGATAGATGGCGCAAGCCATCAGCAACTTTCAGTTGCACAATAAGGAGATGCCCTTTTCATAATTACATTATATTAATTATTTTTATTTGATAAAATTGGTAATATGGCCAAAAAAATCTATAAACTATCAATATATAGACGCAAACAATTTCCCTTAAAATATAAATGAAAATCTAAATTATTCTTGTGCACATTTCTTGCAAATTTTTAACTATAGTTATACTAACAAAATAGTTATAACAACATCTTGATCTCAATTGTGTGAATTTGCTATATACTGTAGGAAATGCCCAGTACTGAAACTGTGTCTACACAAAAAGCTGGCTAACAGAACTTCATTATTATTATTATTTAACAGTTGGGAGAGACACGCCATATCCACAATTAGGATAATTGCGTGTATATATTACATTATATACAATTAACACAATTGAACATTAGGAATCATGAAAATTAAACGTTCGATGTCAAATTTTGCATATAGTAATCAGAAATAGCAGCCCGAAATATGTACAGTTAACACTTTCGCCTTGAAATATACATCCTGCAGAATCTATTAAACTTAATGTATTGGTCTTTATTGCAAGCAACCTGTTTTGTATTAGACAGGTAAAGTTGGTTTTCTTCCCGTAGATCAGAAGTTAATGGACAGTTTATATCAGAAGGTGTTCGGGGGTTTGTTTTTCGTTTCCACAAGTGCATGCAGGTGAACTGCCAATTCTAAACAAATATTCATTGACCCACCTATCTATTTCAGTAAATAGCGTTTCTTGATTAATCAAGAAAGTTGTATTTGGTCAATTCTGGAATAATTGAAAATCAATGTTTAGTTGATATTTATTTCAACAGATGGTACACAAGCCATCAGCACAAATCATGAGATTCCTTTTTCTTAATTTATCCCCCTGATCCCAGTGTAATTTCACTTTTGTCTTCTATATTTTTCACTTGCCTATTTCACTCTCGCTAGACTCTGTAGGTGACCTCGGGGAAATGTTGGATAAAACCAGCGCTCTAACGTAACTGGCATATAACCTATATGGAGTCGTGCACTTGATCCCTGTACAGAGAACCAAGAAGAGTTCTTGAGCTTCTTTACAAGCACGACCTCCAAGATCTTTTCTAATTTAGACTAAAAGGATAAGTAAAAAAAAAAAAAAACTCTCGCTAGAGGTCTCTTCTTCTTCTTTCTTATCTCCACTCAATCACACTAAGGTATCAAGCCTGTAAAGCTTGTTGATGGTATCTGCCGGGGAAGAGTAGAGCTCATCAATGGATGAGTCAATAATATGTTCGCTAGCGGTTACAAGGATGAATGGTTGCAGGGTTTTCCCATTATGTACTAAATGCAATTCTCCACCTGCAACCCCAAAACACATTATTGACTGTATTGACTCATCCATTGATGAGCTCTACTCTTCCACGTCAGACACCATCAAAAGTCTCAAGCTTTACAAGTTTGATACCTTAGTGTGATTGAGTGGAGATAAGAAAGAAGACTCTCACCAGCTAATCTAGCAACCCATGTGTGTGGCTGCAGATCCTGCTGTGCTACTCGAGTGGCAGCCATTTTGACAGTGTGTTCAAGGCAGAATACATGGCGACCATGGCCATGTGCCAGGGTGAGTAGAGTAGTGCTCCAGTGGAATATTGTGCTCCAACCCTGGTTGCAGGCCTGGTCTACGAGGTCCTCTACAAGGAGGTCTACCAGATGGGAGATTTGGTCCAGCAGGCTGTCCACAGCATGCTCTACGACAAGGCCTACTCCAAACTCCACCGCAACCACCTCAACCAGACGTGAGTTACTCCACAAATACCCTTGTTGTGCCAGGGGATAAACATTTGCATTATTTCTTTATTTGAATTTAACACAAG
>CP092876.1:79298197-79341665 GCA_030710605.1 Cordylochernes scorpioides
AGAACGCATTTCCCCATTTTTAGGATATTCTAATACAGTGGTACCTCGACATACGAGCGCCCCAACATACGAGTTTTTCGAGATACGAGCCGACGAGCAAGTGATTTTTTGCTTTTAGTTACGAGCGAAATTCGAGATACGAGTTCGGTTCGGTTCGGTAGTAACATGCAGTCGCGCCATCACGCGCACACCCAGGAACTGACGACTGAGGAGATACAAGAGTTGCAGTCACAGCAGCATACTGAGGTTATGCAAGTAATTGGTTTTGAGGAGTCAGAGGAGGAGGTTATTTCTACAAGTGAGATAAAGGAGATCTTAGGAATGTGGGAGAGAGTTTCACAGTTCGTGGAAAAAAAAACACCCAGAAAAAGTTGCAACAGGTCGTGCATCTGACTTTTTTAATGACACTTGCCTAACTCATTTCCGGAACATTCTGAGAGGGAGGAAGAAACAAACCTCCTTGGACATGTTTTTTTCTAAATGGCCTACAGGTGAAAGCGAGAAAAATGTAGCGAAAAAGGCAAAGACCAGTGAGGATATCTAATTTATTTCTTTACATTCTCTTTTTTGTTTTTGTGCAATAAATATTTGATATTTATAAATACGTTTTTATTATTTAAAACCACGTAACAAAAATAACTGGGGTGACATTTTGAAGGTTGGAATGGATTAATGGTAGTTCAATTGTTTTGTATGGGGAAATTTGCTTCGAGATACGAGTAATTCAAGATACGAGCAAGGTTGCGGAACGAATTAAACTCGTATGTCGAGGTACCACTGTATGTCTATTTATAATGCAACGTCGTTTTTAAATTCCTTATTATATATATAATCGTACTTATATATTATATCGTAATTTATAATCGTACACACACAACTATATATATATATATATATATATATATATATATATATATATATATACACTTTTGAGCCATCATAATATTTTTTTAAACATAAAATTAATAATCTTCTGAATGAAACAGACGCGCATTTTTTTGCAACAGAGTAAATCTTTTTAGGCCTAGTTGTTTATGAAGTATAGGAATTAAAAGCGTTGCGTTTTTATTATCACATAAAACTTATTACACTTTATAAATAATTATATTATTGTTAATAATATATTTATATAATTTGTGATTATTTTTAGTGAAAAATAAACAACAATTTTTACTTTTTTTAATATTCGTTTTTGACCGTCGTCGTGTTTGTTTTGTTATTTTAAGGGTGCTCTTTAAAATATTCGTGTTTTTCAAGGTTGTTTTATCATCTTGTTTTAAAAAAACAAAGTGTGTTCAAGAATGATGGGCTCACGTGTACTTCAAATTTGTACTAACTCAATCAGAAGATTATCTAATAATGCGGCAGTCGATATTAAGACTGTTGAACTTCTGGAAAGGCTATCGCTAGTGGATTTCGCCAATAAGGCAGGCGTAGAGCGACTGGAGGAAGCCATCAAGTTTGCAGACAAGATTACTGAGGTGGACACGACTGGTGTCAAACCTATGCTAACAGTACTTGAGGATACCTCTCTCTTTCTTAGAGATGCCAAAGCCAGTGAGAAGAATTGCCGACCAGAACTCTTGAAACTTGCCACCAAAACTGAAGAGAACTATTACATATCTCCTCCTCCAAATATCCCCTTAGAGACTGATGCATCTGTTTACTTTGATGGAAAATCTAAAAAATAAAAAGATTTACAACTATGTAGGATGTATATATATTTATTTTTAAACCTAGCATTATTATTGTATGCTTTCTCTATTGGGTAAGGTTGATGTATTGTGTTCACTACATTTTATAAATTTAAGTAGTAATTTTTTTAAAAAGGAAACAAATTTTAGGTGATATACAAATTATAAGCTGCCAAAGTGAAAATAAATGAATGACCTACTTCGTCAAAAGTTTCTTCACTAATTTATTCTGCAGTATTCTACGCAATAATGAAAATGTGTCACCTATTATGTTATTCTACATTAGGTTTACTAAGTTTGTCTAAAATATTCCCAATATTAACCCGTTATGTACCACATAATTTGTTGATGTACATTTTGAGATACAGTAGAACATACTGCATGAGAGGACACTCACGCTAGAGGACACCTCTCTACAAAGGATAGTTTTCATCACCAATACAGTAAAACATACTCCATGAGAGGACACTCACGCTAGAGGACACCTCTCTACAAAGGACAGTTTTCATCACCAATACAGTAGAACATACTCCATGAGAGGACACTCACGCTAGAGGACACCTCTCTACAAAGGACAGTTTTCATCACCAATACAGTAGAACATACTCCATGAGAGGACACTCACGCTAGAGGACACCTCTCTACAAAGGACAGTTTTCATCACCAATACAGTAGAACATACTCCATGAGAGGACACTCACGCTAGAGGACACCTCTCTACAAAGGACAGTTTCCATTTACAAAATTACCATTTTTACTATTTAGAAACTCTCCAGTAAGAGGATACCTTTCTCTAAAGGACACTTTGGCTCTGCAATTAGGTGTTGTCCTTTACAGGGAGGTTGTTCTACTGTACTTTGTATTTTCTTCACAAATGTGGAGCTTATTGTAGATTGTTTCCATTAATCTGTAATTGCTCTCTTTATTGTTCTCTGCTGCTTTTCTAGGTTATTTTCCCTCCTTTCTTTTATAATTTATACCCTTTCCCCCCCCTATTTTCCCACTATGTACTAAGTGCAATTCTCAACCTGCAACCCCAAAACACATTGTTGACTGTATTGACTCGTCTATTGATGAGCTCTACTCTTCCCCGGCAGACACCATCAACAAGCTTTACAAGCTTGATACCTTAATATGATTGAGAGAGTGGAGATAAGAAAGAAGAAGATACCTATTTTTAAAAATGTTATCTCTTTAGTTCTGTGATTAACTAAGATTTATTCTCTCCTTCTTTAGATAATGATGAAATTATTTCTTTTCTAGATATTATTCTAGATGAGATTCTGTCAAGTCCAATCATCTCATAGAAGATGCCTAGGAAGGATTTATCCTCGCCATTTCACCACAAAACCACTGAACTTCTGTGAAGAAACGGACCCCCTTCCACGATGTTCTCTTTACTAGAACTTACCTAGTTTTCAATTTCTTTTCATTTTTTTAATATGCCACACATTTCTATTAATATGATGCATTAGTGTGCTATCTGTTCTAAGAAATTTAAAATATTCTTGATGTGTATTTCTTCTTCTTCTTCTTCTTTCTTATCTCCACTCAATCATATTAGGGTATCAAGTTGTGACCCGTGATGGTGTCTGTTTGACAACCATCATGACTGGGTGAAGTAGAATGCCTTTGTCATTAAGACTGGGAGCACTACTCAGTGGCAGGCCGACTTAGCTCCAAAAGAAATGGCTGCCTCTGACATGAGGAACAGACGCCATGTGCAGCCGCTCCTAACATGGAGTACAAATGCTGCTCATCCTGTATACCTGAAATAGGAGTCCTTACAGGGTACTATCAGCCGGGCCAGCTGAGCCCAGGTTTTTTTAGTGAGCTTGTTACTGCTCCCCTTCCTCCATCCGGGCTTAGGACTGGCAAAGGCGGAGTTGATGTATATTTAAACTGCTGAGATCACTGGGAGGTTTCACTTCTGATGAGCCAGACCCTCCCATTATTTTTATCATTCCAGTAAGGGCAGTATAGAAAATTTGTTTTACTTCAAAAAGCGTCAAAAATAGTTAAAATTTCTTATAACACATTTCTTATTTATACACATTCTGTGGTAAAATTTCTCATTCAGTACTTTTGTCTGAAGATGGTAACAACACTGTTACCGAAATGTCACACACTATTTATTTATTTGGTCTTATTACCTTGTGTTTATAATCTACTAGCGGATGTACCCGGCTTCACCCAGGTTTTACCTGAGTAAAGGTTTGTCTAACGAATCTCTCAATAAAGTGAACATTTTTTCCCAGTCCCTTGAAAAATACTCGATAAGTTGAATAAAATCAATATTAATTGGTTCCCTCGGTAATTGGAAGTTAAAGGAATAGTATCTTGCCTTGGAATTGTATCATTATTCTTGTCTCAAATAAATTGCTGTGTCATCCTGAATTTTGTCTTTCCTAATTTTCTACATTACAAAATCATCGTATCATCATGATAATATTTAGAGCAGATTGTTGAATTATAACAGATAAATTAGAATATTTATCTTGATTATTTTTAGACGAAAAGTTATTTCAAAAATTTTATTTGCTAGAAACCTTCCCAGTACTATACTAAATAACTTCCCAAAGTTTCATGGCGTTCCAATGAGTGAGGCATAAAGGACACACATACATTCATTTTTATATATATACGGCTTCGCCCGGGTTTTATCCGAGTGAAAGTTTGCCTAACGAATATTATATATTATGAAGTATAATAAACAATGTTAAAGATTAGTTTTAATTATTAATCAAGATTGTGTGTGAATATGTGAGAAAGATGTAATATCGTTATTGTTTTCTTGGCCGACTGTTTTACATATGGTGTTATCTTAAAATTGCTTGTTTTGAATATTTTTTTAGATTGAGTTGAATGAATTGCTGAATTTTTTTTGGTATTTATATATAAATAAAATTAACTCTGTTGATTTTTTTTGTATTTAATCGATAACAGCGAAGTTACGCATGTTAAAGTTAGGAAAAATATTTTGATGTTAAGCAAAACCTGCTCCATCTCGTTTTACATAAATGTTGAAAATTTGGTTGAAATTGATGCATTGTAACGAAAGTTTTTAGTGAACAACACTTATGAAATTTCCATTTTATTAATATAGATATAGATAATCCAAATTGTGCCTTATCATTTAATTATAGAGATATCAGGAGGAGAAAGCTACTCAGATTGCCATGGATATATAAGAGAACAAAGTTGGATACATGAATTTTTTTTATAAGTTTTTACAAGAATTTGTAAATTAAAAAAGTTCACTGTGCAATAAATTGATAAAGAGGGAGCAATCTCTCGAAACATTTTGAGAAAAAAAAAATTTTTTTTCTCTCTTTACAGATCCAGGTACGTCCTTTTATATATACTTAATTGATGGATCGCCTTTTGACTCAAACATGAAACTATGTCAGCAAAACTAACTCTTGAATAAGGAACAATTTGGATTATAGATTATAAACATAGTATGTGACATTTTGGTAACAGCGTTGTTACCATATGTAATATTGAATGTAAGTACCGAAAGTACATACAATACTTTTGTCTGATCTTCTTCTCTTCTTCTTTTTTTTATCTCCCCTCAATCATATTAGGGTACTGAGTGAAGTAGAATACCTCTGCCTTTGTCATTAAGACTGGGAGCACTACTCAGTGGCAGGCCGACTTAGCTCCAAAAGAAATGGCCGCCTCTGACATGAGGAACAGATGCCATGTGCAGCCGCTCCTAACATGGAGTACAAATGCTGCTCATCCTGTATCCCTGGATTAGGAGCCCTTACAGGGTACTATCAGCCGGGCCAGCTGAGCCCAGGTTTTTTTTAGTGAGCTTGTTACTGCTCTCCCCTCCTCCTTTTTCATCCGGGCTTGGGAGCGGCAAAGGTGGAGTTCTTTTGTCTGATGATGGTAACAAGCTGTTACTGAAATGTCACATACTGTGTGTAACAAAACCAGAGGGCAAAGGGCACTATATATTGTTGAGGATTATGGAAAATATCCTGGCTACACAAGAGATTTTCTGGGACTGCCTCACAAAGAGAGAGAGAGAAATGCATGCATGAGATGTCATAGCATAATTTAAAAAACATTCAGCATTTTTTTTCTTTTAAAATTATTCAGAGGGTGAACAACACCCTAATGGGACAGCTAACACAAAAGGGGAACCATTGAAAGATGGGATAAGCTTTCAACTTAATTCCCTGTAGTGACATGTAATCTTTTTGTCCTTGGGGGAAGAAATCGCCCCAAAAAGTGGAAGAGCCAAATTTATTTGGTCAACAGCACAGACAGAAGAAGGCACTTCAAGCACTGCTAAGAAAACTACATGGACTAAACATTGAATCAAACTGGAGAATATTTGTTCATATGGTCACCAATAGTCGAACTCGAATGCTGCTCAAACCTTCAGGATAAAGACCCAGAATTTTCATTGGTGATCTGTTAAGTTGGTGTGATTCTCTTCCCGAAGGTAGTGACTTAAATGGCAGGTCACTCACTGGAAGTGGAATTACATCCATTAATCCTTTAGAAAATTTCCACATGAATTCCTGTTCTGTAGGCCTTTCCTGTCCTCCTCCTTCTTCTTTCTTATCTCCACTCAATCATATTAAGGTATCAAGTTGTGACCCTTGATGGTGTCTGTTTGATAACCATCATGACTGGGTGAAGTAGAATGCCTTTGTCATTAAGACTGGGAGCACCACTCAGTGGCAGGCCGACTTAGCTCCAAAAGAAATGGCTGCCTCTGACATGAGGAACAGACACCATGTGCAGCTGCTCCTAACATGGAGTACAAACGCTGCTCATCCTGTATCCCTGGATTAGGTTCCTTACACGGTACTATCAGCTGAGCCCAGGTTTTTTTAGCAAGCTTGTTACTGCTCCCCCTCCTCCTTTTTCATCCAGGCTTGGGACCGGCATAGGCGGAGTTTGGCCTTTCCTGTAACATCCATGACTTATTGCCACCTGTCTAGTGAACACAACAAGCCCACACTTGCCCACACAAGCCTTCGCTGTGTGTTTGAAGCTCTTCAACACCCAGCAGTATTACAAAAGTGTCCGTTCAGAGTGCATCAAGTTCATGAAGAAGGATCAGGAGTATTTTGCACAGGTAAGAGAGGTTGTATCACCCAATTATGGACTTTTGAATGCACTACTGTTGTTTCTAGTTCTTGGAAATGGAATTTGACGACTATGTGGAGAAGTTGGACGATGAAATGGTAAGTTGGTATCCCAATAGTTTCCACTCCCATTTGCCTTATACAGTAGAACCTCCAACGGTAGATACTAAAGAATATCTCTCTACAAGTACAGTTTTCATCACCAAAATGATCATTGTTACTACTTAGTAACTCTCCGGTAAGAGGACACCTCTCTCTAAAGGACACTTTCACTCTGTAACTGTTATGGTAAGGTGTTGTCCTTTACAGGGTGGTTCTACTGTATAAGGTATTGTTTATATTAATAAACTGAAACTACAACTAATAAGGAACCATAGAGATAGTTTCCATTATTCTTGGTACCAGGTAGAAAACCCCAAAAAATAGACCCTCCAACTAAACAGAAGGGAATCGACACAGTTGGCCAGATGGAAATCTGGTCACCTGCGCCCTCTAGTCTATAAAGAGGGAGCCAAAAGCTTCCCCATGTGCACTAGGTGCAAAACCGAAGAGGCCACTCCCCAACATTTACTAAATTGCATTGGAAAGGACAAAAGATCCCTGTACAGAGAACCAAGAAGAGTTCTTGAGCTTCTTTACGAGCACGACCTCCAAGATCTTGTCTAATTTAGACTAAAAGGATAAGTTAAAAAAAAAAAAAAAAAGGTATTGTTTGGCAAAACCCTTCTCTCAGTATAAATTATTCCTAGAACTGTTTTTGAAATCTTGGTACCATCTTGATAATTTGCTACTTCTGTAGGTGTATAATTTACTTGATGTTTTTTTAATCTTTGTGTTATCTTTATTTCTCAAATAATACACATTACTGTAGGACATTTGTAGACCGCGCGTTTAAACTGTTCTAACTTCACTCAATTATTATGGATTTTAAATCTCCATTGAAGATCTCTACTTATCTCCAGCACAGACACTATCTCAGCTCTACAGGCTTTATATGATTGTTGAGTGAGATAAGAAAGAATAAGAAACTGTTCTGAAATGCCCAAGGCTGTAGAAAAATAACCCAAGAATAGTATTGCCTCAAGGTAATAAGACCAAATAAATAAATAGTGTGTGACATTTCAGTAACAGCGTTGTTACCATCTTCAGACAAAAGTACTGAATGAGAAATCTTACCACAGCATGGTTTAAATTTAAACCAATTTAAAAAATTAAACCATGCTGTGGTAAAATTTCTCATTCAATACTTTTGTCTGAAGATGGTAACAACGCTGTTACCGAAACGTCACACACTATTTATTTATTTGGATTTGGTCTTATTACCTTGTTTTTATAACCTATAATCCAAATTGTGCCTTATCAGTAGTATTGTCTGTTCTACAAATGGTTGTGATGTTGTACTTTGGAGATTTGAGAGCTGTTTATTTGTGTGCGACATTCTAATGACAAGATGGCACATGTGAGTTTTCATTTATTGGCTTGGGAGTGTTTCCGCCCTAATTGACTTTTTGTATTTTTCCAGATGTGGGGCGGCCATCTTGAGATGAAAGCCCTTTCCCTCATGTACCGGTGAGTAGAAGCTGATAGTCCGTGTGGTCCCTGGCAACTGGTGGAGTCCAGAGTGGACTTCCTCATCTTCAGGGAGGTGGATCTTCCCCCACAGAATGTCACGGACAACGGGCACACTCACAAGGTAATCTCACCTGGGGAGAACACAATTTTTAACCCTTTGTTACTCACTTGGTGTGATTCTCTTCCCGAAGGTAGTGACTTAAATGGCAGGTCACTCACTGGAAGTGGAATTACATCCATTAATCCTTTAGAAAATTTCCACATGAATTCCTGTTCTGTAGGCCTTTCCTGTAAACACCCATAACCTGGAACTCTCATAGTGGTGCTTGGTGCAACCTATTTTACTGACGTTAGTACTTGCGAAAAATAAAAATATAGATATTTCGTAATTTTAACAATGTGATATGTAAGTAATAAAGTATGACGTCTTTTCTAGTCGTCTCAAAGTGACACCAGCTTGCCACTGGACACCCGGGGGATCCAGAGAGGGACAAAAAGGGCGTTGGTCCGGATGTTGACAGTTAGTTAGGTTACAGTGGATATTTTCAGAGAGGCCCGCTCAGTGCTAGGTCTCACGGCGGCCCTCGTGGCCGCCGTTTTGGTTCCTCCCTGCCTCCGCGGCTTCATGCAGGACACCGAGCTTTCCTCAGTTAATCCTCAACTTTCCCCTGGTCCTGGTGCCACTTGAGACATACTAGGAGAGCGTCTTTTGATCCCAAACTTTGTCCTTACTGTCCCGTGCGGACTTCCCACTCTGCACGCCTTGCCACTCAGCCCCGACTGCTTCCAACTCACTTGTTGGCTTACCCGGGTTTACGACATAGATATAATTTTTGCTTGCAGCCTAAAAGAATACAGTCTCTCTAGTTTTACAAATATATCAATATATTATAAAAACACACATTATATTTTTTGGTCGTTGAGGTACAGCTTGCACCACGCTGATGAGGGCCAACAGCCCGAAACGTGTCCGTGGTTAGCTTTTCTTGATTAATCAAGAATGGGTATTTGGCCAATTCAGGAATAATTAAAAATCAATGAGAATAGTTGATATTTATTCCGATAGATGGCGCAAGCCATCAGCAACTTTCAGTTGCACGATAAGGAGATGCCCTTTTCATAATTACATTATATTAATTATTTTTATTTGATAAAATTGGTAAAAAAAAAAATATGGCAAAAAATCTATAAACTCTCAATATATAGACACAAACAATTTCTCTTAAAATATAAATGAAAATCTAAATTATTCTTGTGCACATTTCTTGCAAATTTTTAACCATGGTTATACTCACAAAATAGTTATAACAACATCTTGATCTCAATTGTGTGCTTTTGCTATATACTGTAGGAAATGCCCAGTAATGAAACTGAGTCTACACAAAAAGCTGGCTAACAGAACTTCATTATTATTATTATTTAACAGTTGGGAGAGACACGCCATATCCACAATTAGGATAATTGCATGTATATCTTAAATTATATACAATTTACACAATTGAACATTAGGAATCATGAAAATTAAACGTTCAATGTCAAATTTTGCATATAGTAATCAGAAATAGTAACTTGGAATATGTACAGTCAACACTTTTGCCTTGAAATATACATCCTGCAGAATCTATTAAACTTAATGTATTGGTCTTTATTGCAAGCAACCTGTTTTGCATTAGTCAGGTAAAGTTGGTTTTCTTCCCTTAGATCAGAAGTTAATGGACAGTTTATATCAGAAGGTGTTCAGGGGTTTGTTTTTCGTTTCCACAAGTGCATGCAGGTGAACTGCCAATTCTAAACAAATATTCATTGACCCACCTATCTATTTCAGTAAATAGCTTTTCTTGATTAATCAAGAAAGGTGTATTTGGTCAATTCTGGAATAATTGAAAATCAATGTTTAGTTGATATATATTTCAACAGCACAAGCATCAGCACAAATCATGAGATTCCTTTTTCTTAATTTATCCCCCTGATCCCAGTGTAATTTCACTTTTGTGTTCTATATTTTTCACTTGCCTATTTCACTCTCGCTAGAGGTCTCTTCTTCTTCTTTCTTATCTCCACTCAATCACACTAAGGTATCAAGCCTGTAAAGCTTGTTGATGGTGTCTGCCGGGGAAGAGTAGAGCTCATCAATGGATGAGTCAATAATATGTTCGCTAGCGGTTACAAGGATGAATGGTTGAAAGGTTTTCCTACTATGTACTAAATGCAATTCTCCACCTGCAACCCCAAAACACATTATTGACTAAAAGAAAATAAGACCTAATCCAAATAATTTATTAGTGTGTGACGTTTCAGCAACAACATTGTCACCATCATCAGACAAAAGAATAAAATCAACAATGTTGTTGCCGAAACGTCACACATTAATAAATTATTTGGATTAGGTCTTATTTTCTTTTATTATAATCTATAATCCAAATTGTGCTTTATCACATTATTGACTGTATTGACTCATCCATTGATGAGCTCTACTCTTCCACGTCAGACACCATCAAAAGTCTCAAGCTTTACAAGTTTGATACCCTAATATGATTGAGTGGAGATAAGAAAGAAGAAGAAGACTCATCCATTAATGAGCTCTACTCTTCCACATAAGATACCATCAAAAGTCTCAAGCTTTACAAGCTTGACACCCTGATATGATTGAGTGGAGATAAGAAAGAAGACTCTCACCAGCTAATCTAACAACCCGTGTGGATGGTTGCAGATCCTGCTGTGCTACTCGAGTGGCAGCCATTTTGACAGTGTGTTCAAGGCAGAGTACATGGCGACCATGGCCATGTGCCAGGGTGAGTAGAGTAGTGCTCCAGTGGAATATTGTGCTCCAACCCTGGTTGCAGGCCTGGTCTACGAGGTCCTCTACAAGGAGGTCTACCAGATGGGAGATCTGGTCCAGCAGGCTGTCCACAGCATGCTCTACGACAAGGCCTACTCCAAACTCCACCGCAACCACCTCAACCAGACGTGAGTTACTCCACAAATAACCTTGTTGTGCCAGGGGATGAACATTTTCATTATTTCTTTATTTGAATTTAACACAAGGTAATAAGACCAAATCTAAATAAATAGTGTGAAATCAGTACTTTTGTCTGATAATGGTAACAACGCTGTTACCAAAACATTATGCACTATTTATTTGTTTGGTCTTATTACCTTGTGTTTATAATCTATAATCCAAATTGTGCCTTATCATTTATTTGAATTTGTTTTGTTTACCTCGTTTATAATCTATAATTATAATTATACCATATCACCATATTTATTATTGGTTACAATGGAGCTTCAGAATGTTGTGTAGATTTGATCTTTTGTCTTATTCCATCTCTCCCCTCCAACTTGGTCTTCTAGCATTCCTGTGTGTTGCTGAGGCATAGCTAGGATTTAGATGAACCCTCGGAGACAACTGTGATAAGGTACAATTTGGTTTATAGATTAGAATCAAAAGGTAACAAGATATTTTTCAATAATTTGGATTTGTTTTTCCCTTTTCTTCTTTCTTATCTCCACTCAATCACACTAAGGTATCAAGCTTGCAAAGCTTGAGACTTTTGATGGTGTCTGCTGGGGAAGAGTAGAGCTCGCTCATCAATGGATGAGTCAATACAGTCAATAATGTGTCTTGGGGTTGCAGGTTGACACTTAGTACATAGTGGGAAAACCTTGCAACCATTCTGGAAAGTCATTGTCAGTAGATGGCCAGACTCAAGTCTGGAAATCAAAGACTGTTGTCCTCTTGGGAGGACAGAACCGGTGCTTGTCCCTCCTGCTCTGTACCAGTCATGTGCAGCATTAGATTTCCATTCCTGCAGGCATTGGGGTTTGATGGTACGGAGGAGATCTCTTTCGTCTAGTTGGGTGGTAGATTGTCTGGCTTCAGGTAGGCCAAGAGCTCCAGCCTTTGCCAGAGAGTCTGCCAGCTCATTTTTCCCTTTTGATTGTAGACAACAGTTCTATTGTAGATGGATATTGGAGATGGTATATGAGAGAAATGTACAGTAGATGTACAGTAGGCTTATTTGCATCAATTATTGTGCTGTATAATTTAGCTGGAATTTATTATTGGCAGCCAGAGCACAGAGAAGGACCAAGATATTCTACATACATCTTCTTTCTTATCTCCACTCAATCATATCTTCTTCTTTCTTATCTCCACTCAATCACACTAAGGTATCAAGCTTGTTGTAACGGCAGCTGGCATGCCTATATAGTAAATTATCAGTGAGCACATATTTATCACTGATGATACTCTGTGCAGTTGCCTTTTGACTGATTGTAATATATACCACATGTAAACTTATGTCTGATAATTAATATGCTATATCTGATGTTAGCCTAAAAGAAATAAAGTCTTTCTTTTTAAACTTCCAAGTACTTCTTGCTGATTAACGTCAACCAACAAATATGAGGACGTTACACTTGTAAGGCTTGAGATTTTTGATGGTGTCTGCTGGGGAAGAGTAGAGCTCATCAATGGATGAGTCAATACAGTCAATAATATGTACTCAATCACACTAAGGTATCAAGCTTGTATAGCTTGAGACTATTGATGGTGTCTGCCAGGGATGAGTAGAGCTCATCAATGGATGAGTCAATACAGTCAATAATATGTACTCAATCACACTAAGGTATCAAGCTTGTATAGCTTGAGACTATTGATGGTGTCTGCCAGGGATGAGTAGAGCTCATCAATGGATAAGTCAATACAGTCAATAATATGTACTCAATCACACTAAGGTATCAAGCTTGTATAGCTTGAGACTATTGATGGTGTCTGCCAGGGATGAGTAGAGCTCATCAATGGATGAGTCAATACAGTCAATAATATGTACTCAATCACACTAAGGTATCAAGCTTGTATAGCTTGAGACTATTGATGGTGTCTGCCAGGGATGAGTAGAGCTCATCAATGGATAAGTCAATACAGTCAATAATATGTACTCAATCACACTAAGGTATCAAGCTTGTATAGCTTGAGACTATTGATGGTGTCTGCCAGGGATGAGTAGAGCTCATCAATGGATGAGTCAATACAGTCAATAATATGTACTCAATCACACTAAGGTATCAAGCTTGTATAGCTTGAGACTATTGATGGTGTCTGCCAGGGATGAGTAGAGCTCATCAATGGATAAGTCAATACAGTCAATAATATGTACTCAATCACACTAAGGTATCAAGCTTGTATAGCTTGAGACTATTGATGGTGTCTGCCAGGGATGAGTAGAGCTCATCAATGGATGAGTCAATACAGTCAATAATATGTACTCAATCACACTAAGGTATCAAGCTTGTATAGCTTGAGACTATTGATGGTGTCTGCCAGGGATGAGTAGAGCTCATCAATGGATGAGTCAATACAGTCAATAATATGTACTCAATCACACTAAGGTATCAAGCTTGTATAGCTTGAGACTATTGATGGTGTCTGCCAGGGATGAGTAGAGCTCATCAATGGATAAGTCAATACAGTCAATAATATGTACTCAATCACACTAAGGTATCAAGCTTGTATAGCTTGAGACTATTGATGGTGTCTGCCAGGGATGAGTAGAGCTCATTAATGGATAAGTCAACACAGTCAATAATGAGTTTTGGGGTTGCAGGTTGACACTTAGTACATAGTGGGAAAACCCTGCAACCATTCTGGAAAGTCATTGTCCGTATATGACCAGACTTAAGTCTGGAAATCAGAGACTGTTGATCTTTTACATACATATAGTGAATAAAATTATTGCACCTGTTTTGAAAATCTGTTGTTGTTGTTGTCGTGTCCAAAGAAGAGCCTCAGATGTCTCCATGCACTCCATCACAGCAGCAGCAATGTCCACTATCTTGGGTGTACAAGTCAGCTCTTCAGTTTTCCTCTGGGTGCCTTTAATATTGAGCTGTAGTAGATTGAATTGTGTCCTCGTAGTAGAATTCTCATCAGGAGCCCAATCTGTTTTTAAAAATTATAAATACAGTTGAACCTCCCTGTAAAAGACACCTAATTGCAGAGCCAAAGTGTCCTTTAGAGAGAGAGGTCCTCTTACCAGAGAGTTGCTAAATAGTAAAAATGGTAATTTTGACAATGAAAAATTGTCCTTTGTAGAGAGGTGTCCTCTAGCGTAAATGTCCTCTCATGGAGGTTCTACTGTGATTTAAAATTTAATAATTAAAATAAATTTATAATTTTCTTCACGATAAGGCACATTTTGGATTCTAGATTATAAACACAAGGTAATAAGACCAAATCCAAATAAATAAATAGTGTGTTACATTTTAGTAACAGCATTGTTACCATCTTCAGACAAAAGTATTGAAACTTGAAGTACTGAAGAAGTACTTCTTGTATTATAATCTATAATCCAAATTGTGCTTTATCAAGTACTGAAACCATTCAGTACTTTTGTCTGAAGATGGTAACAACGCTGTTACATAAATGTCATACACTATTTATTTATTTGGATTTGGTCTTATTACCTTGTGTTTAATTTTCTTCACAAAATATTTTTTCCCCTTCTGAAATAGGTATATCTATATATATAAAAATAAATGTTTGTATGTTTGTTTGTTTGTATGTTTGTTTGTTTGTATGTATGTCCGGTATACAAATTCGCAGTAGTTCACTAATTCAAAACAAAATTTCCATACATAGGTAAAAAAATACGGGGAAGACGATAGGCTATTTTAAAAAAATATATAAATCAATTATTAAAACTATATATTCAAATTATTCTACTTAGCCCACGAACAGCGCCCTCTATCAAAGATTAGATTAAATTATGCTGATGCAAACAAATAGATAATGCTAATAACAAACAATTATTTAAAAAAATCTTATCTAAATATATATCACTCGGGTAGATATGCACACGGGTCAATCTCGGGGGCGAAGCCCGGGTCACCCGTCTAGTCAGTATATATATTTAAGCCAGATGAGTGTGCAGGCTGGCAGTAGGGGGGCAGAGGGCCCCGGAGCCCCCTGACCACTCCACCCAGGAGGAGCTGCAGCAGGCTTTGGCCCAGGGCATCCCTCCCTTCCCCTACAAGGTGGCCAAGGCCCTGGACATCAACATCTACCGCAACGTGGAGCTGGACCTCTGGAATGAGCATGTTAAAGGTTGTCTTTACATACCTCACTCCATCACTTTGGACCTAGATTTGCTGTCATTGTTGCTGGTGAAATGATTGGGTGACTTGATACTTGGAGAAAACCTTAGAATTATGATGGTATAACCAAGTTTCTGTGATGAGAGGACACCTCTCTACAAAGGACAGTTTTCATCACCAATACAGTAGAACATACTCCATAAGAGGACACTCCCGCTAGAGGACACCTCTCGTCAAAGGACAGTTTTCATCCCCAATACAGTAGAACATACTCCATAAGAGGACACTCACGCTAGAGGACACCTCTCTACAAAAGACAGTTTTCATCACCAATACAGTAGAACATACTCCATAAGAGGACACTCCCGCTAGAGGACACCTCTCTACAAAGGACAGTTTTCATCACCAATACAGTAGAACATACTCCATGAGAGGACACTCCCGCTAGAGGATACCTCTCTACAAAGGACAGTTTTCATCACCAATACAGTAGAACATACTCCATGAGAGGACACTCACGCTAGAGGATACCTCTCTACAAAGGATAGTTTTCATCACCAATACAGTAGAACATACTCCATGAGAGGACACTCACGCTAGAGGATACCTCTCTACAAAGGACAGTTTTCATCACCAATACAGTAGAACATACTCCATGAGAGGACACTCCCGCTAGAGGACACCTCTCTACAAAGGACAGTTTTCATCACCAATACAGTAGAACATACTCCATTAGAGGACACTCCCGCTAGAGGAAACCTCTCTACAAAGGACAGTTTTCATCACCAATACAGTAGAACCTCCATGAGAGGACACTCCCGCTAGAGGACACCTCTCTACAAAGGACAGTTTTCATCACCAATACAGTAGAACATACTCCATTAGAGGACACTCCCGCTAGAGGAAACCTCTCTACAAAGGACAGTTTTCATCACCAATACAGTAGAACCTCCATGAGAGGACACTCACGCTAGAGGACACCTCTCTACAAAGGACAGTTTTCATCACCAATACAGTAGAACCTCCATGAGAGGACACTCCTGCTAGAGGACACCTCTCTACAAAGTACACTTTCATTACCAATTTTACTAATAGGCAACTCTCCGGTAAGAGGAAACTTCTCTCAAAAGGACACTTTTACTCTGCAACTAAGTGTCTTTTACAGAAAGGTTCTACTGTATATAATGCCCATCTTTATAAATAATGTCCCACACATTTGTATGTTCCATGGTTCTAGTTACCTTTGTTCCAAATGATGTTGTGTTAACAAGATTCAATGGTATATTTCATTTGGGGAGTGATGGCAGAAGCCAGATTTTTTGTCAAACCTAGTCGAATAGATGACTCCATATCTTTAACCCTTTGCGGACCTGTGTCGACCTCAGGTCGACAAGGTAAAATGATCCAGCAGGTCTTGTGTCGAGCTAGGGTCAACATGGAAACTGAGCCCCCCTATATTAACTCCAGTGTCGACTTACGCTAGACAAATGTTTTATGGACATCTCGCGCCATCTATGAATGAAAATTTAACTAATTTGGCATCTTCCCATTTTTTCATATATATTTTTTTTACTTTTGAAAAATGGCGTTCTTTAGTGAATCCACTATTATTGATGATGAAGATTATGAAGTTGTGTGTGTGTGATAGTGAGTATGATACATTTTATGATTCCGATGATACAATTATTTATAATTATGAAAGTGAAACTAAAAGTGTGAATGAAGAAACATGTGGCTGAATGTTTCTAATAACGATATAGCTCCAGTTCGTCATAATTTTACTGCGCAATCTGGCCTCACCCTAAATATATCACCTCAATCTAAACCAATAGATTATTTTTACAGCAGAATTATTAAATCAAATAGTTCTACAAACTAATAAATATGCAGAAAAAAAATTGAGTATTCATTCAACTTGGCTCAAATGGAAAAATGTAACACTAGATGAAATGAAAGCCTTTATTGGACTAATTATAAATATTGGTATAGTAATTTTACCAAATCTGAAAGATTATTGGGCTACTGATTTTTAACTACTCAAGAATGTTTCCCAAAAGTTTTCACCCGTCAAAGATTTTTACAAATATTTTGGATGCTTCACCTTTCAGAACCTACTCCTGCTGACACCCCTATTCATACACGGCCCAAAAAGCACAAAATTATCTTTCCTATTTGAGCAATAAATTTCTTTCAATTTTCAAACCATCAAAAAGCCAAGAAAATGGGGATTGAGGGTATATGTTGCTGCCGAATCAAAGTTAGGCTATATTTATTTATTCCTTATTATGGCAAACTTACTACAGACTCTCTAATACGATCTGATCTATCATTTACCTCTAGAATAGTTCTTTCTCTATTTGAAAACATCAGAATCAAATATCCAGACCTAAAAGGCATGCACATATACACTGACAGATTTTATACCAATGCTCCATTAGCCCAAGAATTATCTTTGTTCAAATGCCACCTAACAGGCACAATAAATCCTGGAAGAAAAGGAAATTGTAAAGAAATCAAAAAGCCTAAAATATCTAAAGAAGTAACACTCGCCTATAGAAAAAATAATATTTTAATGCTCTCTTGGAAAGACAAGAGAATTGTTACTATGTGTTCTTCATGGCATGACTCCAGTGTAGAAACAATTGAAAGACATACTAAACAAGGACTTGAGCAAATAAAAAACCTCTAGTTGTTTCTGATTACACTCAAAATTTGGGAGGCGTTGATATTGCTGACCAATTCCACCTATTCTTTTCTAAGAAAATCTTTGAAGTGGTGGAGAAAATTATTTTTTGGGGTCTTGAAGTATCCATTATAAATTCATATATTTTATATAAAGAAAATAACATCAAACATAACATCAAATATAAAAATCACTTAGAATTTAGGAAAGAAATAATTATATATGGAATTGATAAAAAATGTCTGAGTGCCACAAGAGTCAAGGAAAAGAGTTCACCAATCAAGTCTCCACACAGAAGAACGCTTGACCAAAAAATTACATGTAATGGTCCGACATCCAGAAGGGAAAACCAAAGACTGTAGTGTATGCTCCAATAGAAAGGTAAAAGGAGGAAGAAAAGTAACTATGTTTTTTTTGCAAAACCTGCACAAAAAAACCTGGTTTGTGCATTTTAGATTGTTTTGAGGCATACCATACCAAGGTTGTTTATAAATCTTTTAATTTTTTCCTTACATATATATGTAGAATAGTCTTATTTTTTATATTGTGAATAAATTTGTTCACTAAATATTATGTTTTGTGTCTTAATTCAAGTTTTAAGCATACTGTATATAAAACTTGGCAGGTTGCCAATTTAAGCCTAGTCTTGCTGAAGGTTCTCACGTATCAGCCATAAGTCCGCAAAGGGTTAAGACTTCACTCTTTCCGTGTTTAGCACTGCTATCTGTGTGATGCAGAGAAAGAGCTGGCCCAGATCATCACCAAGTTTGAGCCCGGGGCCAAATGCCTGGTAAGTCCAAGCTGCTTTCATCTCTGCTAGCTCCTTGGTTGGTACTGGGCCAGAATAGTAGGGCTCTTCGTAAAGATAGAGGCTGCCTGGCCTTTAAAATGGGTTTTAAAATATACACTTCAGCCAGTTAAAGGTTTATTTTCTGAGAAATATTCTTTCTTCTCACATTGTAAACACTAAAGTAAAACACAGCCTTGCCACCAAAACATACCACATTATTAATTTATTTGGTCTTATCATCTTGTGGATCTCCTTGTAGAAATCAAAGAGAATGTGTGCAGTAAAACATGTTTGTTCCCCTCCAATGTGTTGCAGCTCAAGCTGGACCCGGAACAGAAACATTTCTACTGCGGCCACATCCAGAAAATGGCCCCTGACAAAGGTCCGGTGACCCTCTATGTGATGGACCTGGCAGAGATGTAAGAGCAAGGTCCGTACACCCAACAGCTGTCTCACCTTGCAATGTCCAGGTGTA
Organism: Cordylochernes scorpioides; assembly: GCA_030710605.1. NCBI lineage: Eukaryota > Metazoa > Arthropoda > Arachnida > Pseudoscorpiones > Chernetidae > Cordylochernes > Cordylochernes scorpioides. Next base: position 79,317,621 of record CP092876.1, read on the forward strand.
CGGTCCCGTATGAGAACCTGGAACCTATGCCTCTAGTGCCTTACAAGAGTAAGTGTATCTTGTTACATTTGAACCTATGACAACACCGCTTGGCACCGAGATTCCACTGTTATATACAGTAGAACAACCTCCATGAGAGGACACCTCTCTACAAAGGACAGTTTTCATCACCAATACAGTAGAACAACCTCCATGAGAGGACACCTCTCGTCAAAGGACAGTTTTCATCACCAATACACTAGAACAAGCTCCATGAGAGGACACCTCTCGTCAAAGGACAGTTTTTATCACCAATACAGTAGAACAACCTCCATGAGAGGACACCTCTCGTCAAAGGACACCTCTCATCAAAGGACAGTTTTCATCACCAATACAGTAGAACAACCTCGATGAGAGGACACCTCTCGTCAAAGGACAGTTTTCATCACCAATACAGTAGAACAACCTCTATGAGAGGACACTCCCGCTAGAGGACACCTCTCATCAAAGGACAGTTTTCATCACCAATACAGTAGAACAACCTCCATGAGAGGACACCTCTCGTCAAAGGACAGTTTTCATCACCAATACAGTAGAACATACTCCATGAGAGGACACTCTTGCTAAGAGGACACCTCCCTACAAAGGACAGTTTTAATCACCAATACAGTAGAACAACCTCCATGAGAGGACACTCCCACTAGAGGACACCTCTATACAAAGGACAGTTTTCATCACCAATACAGTAGAACAACCTCTATGAGAGGACACTCCCGCTAGAGGACACCTCTTGTCAAAGAACAGTTTTCACTGGCATAATTACCTATTTTTACTACAAGGTACTGAGAACAAATCCAAATAAATAAATAGTGTGTGATGTTTCGGTAACAGTGTTATCATCATCATCAGACTGAATCCCAGTCTTTTGCCTGATGATGGTAACAACACTGTTACCGAAATGTCACATACTATAAATTTATTTGGATTAAGTCTTATTTTATTGTATATATCATATACATATACAGTAATCCCTCGTTATCACGAACTCGGATTATACGAACTCTCGGTTTGCGCGAACAGTTTCTTTTCCCCCGTTAAATTTCAATGCTTTCCAAAGAGATTTTGCCGGTTAAGACGAAATATTCGGTTATGACGAAATACGAATTAAATTTAGCCCCCAGCCGAACTAATCAATCGGTTAAAACGAATTCTAATATGTTTTTAAAGGCGAGTTATAAGTAAAACAATAAACTATTAAAACAACAAAAATGCCGTTGATATCAAGTATTGGCTCTCTTTGTCTTTTGCGTAAAAATTCATCCTTTGTTTGTTATGATGACTCATTTTCTATGAAACCATCCCCTTGGGGTCGTTCCATGTACTCAATCAGTGGAAAATTTCGACTCTATTGTGCCAGTATTTATCAACCATTCTAAAAAACAAAGAAAAAATAGATGCGGCTGTTGCCTCAGGGTCTTCGAGCTCTTCAAAATGACTTCGAAAAGCATCCCATCAAGACGTGGAAGATGAGCTTTTAAAATGGTTTTAAAAAAGTAGACAAAATAATATTCCTGTATCCGGCGCACTTGTCAAAGAAAAGGCTAAAGAAATAAGTGTCTCATTGGGTGTGGAAAAAACAGCTGATTCGTTTTCACTTCCAGAAACAATGCTTGATGAGCCTGAAGAATGGACCAAACTCCTTTCAGCTACAAACCCAGCTGAGACTTTGACTTTCCTGGAGTATGTTGCCCTGGATGAAGGGTTGGAAATTTGCGGTTCACCCGAATTAGAAGAAAAGAAGAAAGAAGAAGAAGAAACAGAAGACGATGAGGTGAAAGAAGAGATAATGATGCCTACTAGAGGGGAAGTAATCGCGGCCCTCGAAACCCTCCAGAAGCTGTCCAAAACCTCTGCGGATATTGATGTTCATTTTGAAGATGACCTGGATAAAATAAGAAGGGAGTGTCTGAAACAGTGCCCAATCAAATACCACCAAAAAACTATAACAGACTTTCTGAAGCCTGCAGAGAAAACCCAGATATAGGATACTCTATGCATACTGCATATGCTTCATACACATAAACTTTGTATGTACCAAGTATATTATGTAAGTTGTTTCTTTTGTTGTTCTTTTTTATTTGTGTTTTAAAATAAACTTATATTCTCATGTTATTGCCTTACATTGTGATTATATTATCCAAATTGTCTTTTAAAATAAAATACTTTATGTACATACATATACATAATTGTTGTTCCTTAAAATTATAAAATATTTTCATTAATATTGTTTTCAAATAAATTTATTCGTTATTCCTCAGAAATGTAGTTTTCTTACTCATCAGTAGTACATAAGTACAACCCCCAGATACCACGAATTCAATTCGTCTAATACGAATTCGGTTTATACGAATTCGGTATATATTCTTTTAAGACAAAAAGGGTATTTCGTTCTCCCGTTGAGTTCGTCTTAACGAGGGATTACTGTATATATTTTTGGTCAAATGTTTTGAAAAGTGATTTTAAAAGGCCCCCATCAAAGAGGTAGCGGTGTGGTGCAGAGAAGAAGAGCAAAGTGAGGAGAATCCCGTCCCAATCAGCAAGTCGAGTGAGTAAACCATTCTCTGTTTGATTGGACACCTGGAACTTTGAGATGGTTGTGGTGTGGGTTGCTCCACAGACCTCTCTAGTCTGGCACCTATCATTGGAAACTATATTGGGAACCTTTTGTTTTTTTTAATGGTTTCTAAAATACAAGAGAGAGAGAGAGAGAGAGAGAGTTCCTTTTTCTTCTTTTTATTTTTTATCTCCACTTAATCATATTAAGGTATAACTTTCCAGAATGGTTGCAAGGTTTTCCCACTATGTACTAAGTGCAATTCTCAACCTGAAACTTCAAACCACATCATTGACCGTATTGACTCATCCATTGATGAGCTCTACTCTTCCCCGGCAGACACCATCAAAAGTCTCAAGCTTTACAAGCTTGATACCTTAATATGATTGAGTGGAGATAAGAAAAAAGAAGAAGATATTAAGGTATCAAGCTTGTAGAGCTAAAGACTTTTGATGGTATGGGTGAACTGGGAGCACTACTTAGTGACAGGCCAACTTAGCACCGAAAGAAATGGCCGCCTCTGACATGAGGAAAAGACGCCATGTGCAGCTGCTCCTAACATGGAGTACAAACACTGCTCATCCTGTATCCCTGGACTAGGAGCCCTTACAGGGTACTATCAGCCAGACCAGCTGAGCCCAGGTTTTTTAGTGAGCTTGTTACTGCTCCCCCTCCTCCTTTTTCGACAGGGCTTGGGACTGGCAAAGGCGGAGTTAAAGAAGCTCCTGATAATGCACAATTTGCATTATATATTAGAAACACAAGGTAAATAAGACCAAATGCATAAATAGTGTGGGATGTTTTGGTAACAACGTTGTTATCAATACTGATACATTCAATACTTTTGTCTGAATCATTCATTACTTTTGTCTGATGAGGGTAACAATGCTGTTACCAAAACGTCGCACACTATTTGGATTTGGTCCTATTACCTTGTGTTACCAGAAGTTCCCTTTTTGTCACACACAAGGTAATAAAATAAATATCCATTTAAATAGATTTCAGTATTTTTGTCTGATGATGGTAACAACGCCGTTAGCACAGCAAAATCTACCCCACTTGCCCCAAAATGTAACTTGGCACTTGCAGCTCTAGAACACATTTTGGCTTCCATTAGGAGTACTAAACAGGACCTTTGGGAGAGGCCGCTGCTTATCATAAAACAGCTCGAGGAGCATGAACTCATGGAATTGGTGTAATCTTTGCATAAGAAACAACAACGCTGTTGTCACATAATCTATTTGTATTTAGGCTTGTTGTCTTGTGAGTTGTAGTTTGTTCCCTGTACCAATGCTATGAATGATGGGATGTACCATATAGAAATGTTGAGAGGGAGTATCCCCTGTAACGGCAGCTGGCATGCCTACAGGATGTATAGTAAATTACCAGTGAGCACATTACTGATCTGTGGAGTATTGTAATATATAGCCACATGTTATGTCTGATGTTAGCCTAAAATAAGACTTTTTTTTTAATCTTCCAGATACTTCTTACTGATTAACGTCAACTAACAAACACGAGGATGATAAAACACAATTTGGATTATAGATTATAATAAAAGAAAATAAGACCTAATCCAAATAATTTATTTAGTGTGTGACGTTTAGGCAACAACATTGTCACCATCATCAGACAAAAGAATAAATGAAAAAATGTTTTTTTGTTTTCATTTATTCTTTTGTCTGATGATGGTGACAATGTTGTTGCCGAAACGTCACACACTAATAAATTATTTGGATTAGGTCTTATTTTCTTTTATTAAACACAAGGATGTTACAATCCCCAACACTCCTCCATTCTGTGAATCAAGTAAAGATCTTCCTGTGTTATCCAGTCTGTCCCGAGTATCAACAACAACAACGGCCTGTACACCCCACCCCGGATCTGTCACACCAACTTCAAGTTTACAAAGAAGTAAGATTTCTCACGAGGCAGGCCTACTGCAGTATGTTCTCACTTGGAGTATTGTCAAAAGGAGAGCAAAATCACAAGGTGTCTCTTGTTTAACAGTTACCTGGTGTGATCCAGGTTCTCTCCCAGCCAGGATCATCCCTTGGCTTCTCCCATGGTGAGAATTCTTTCTTATTTATATTTTAAATACAGTAGAACCTCCCTGTAAAGGACGACACCTAATTGCAGAGCCAAAAGTGTCCTTTAGGAAGAGGTGTCCTCTTACAAGAGAATTGCTAAATAGTAAAAATGGTAATTTTGCAAATGAAAACTGTCCTTTGTGGAGAGGTGTCTGCTAAAGGGAGGTTCTGCTGTATTATAATTTCAAAAGGAGATATTGATGAGACAAAGGAAGGTTGAAAATTGTTTCTTGTACATAGTGGGAAAAACCTTGCAACCATTTGTGTGTGTGGAAATTAAGATGGAATCCCCTCCATCTCCAAGTGATTGTCAGTAGTCAAGTTTCCATCAGCAGTCACCTAACCATGATTATCATGGCCTGTACCACGTGTACTAGGGATAAGCAAAAAAAAAAAGCTTCCATCTATACCACCTCCACACATTCCATATTGTGCCATGACTCAGGGAAGTGTTGTCTGCAGCTCCTGCCCTCAGGCTCCCCACCATCCGGGACATTTGCCCTGCTCCCCATGCCCTCCACAGGTTGGTCCTCCACAGCTGATGACACAGTCTCACGTTTGGTGACAGAAGGTCCTGAGCAGGAGGAGGCTCTGCCCTATGGGGGCTCCATGGTGAGCTCTGTTGTTGTATGCTGATGTTATACTATGGTCATGTTGTTGTGTATAGAATAGCTCAGTGATTCTCAACCAATGTGCCGCGGTAATTTTGTGTGCCGCGAAATTCGAAAAATGTGCCGCCGAATTTTAGTCATATGATTATGTTCACGTTTGTATTGGTTTTTCTTTTTTTCTTTTTCATTTTTTTACTTTTTAAAATAACGAAATTAGCAAATTGAATGTTAGAGATGTATATTACTTATATTTTGCATAGAAATATTGATACATAATTTGAATTTTCTTGCATTCAAGTTAGCAAAAGTGTACCGCGAAATTCTAAAATTGTGCCGCCAAATTTTCAAATCTTTAAAATAATGCCGCAACAAAAAAAAGGTTGAGAATCACTGGAATAGCTACAAGAAATTAAGATCAAATCCAAATAAACAGTGTGTGATGTTCTAGGAACAATACTGTGTATTTATTTGGATTTGGTCTTATTACTTTTTAGTTAAGGAAATTTAATATAATTCTCTTACTCTCTCAATTATTTTTATCTATTTATTCCTATATTTATCATTATATAATCACATTTATTTGTATTTATTAAATTTTGTAATTAACCCTATATAATCTTATATGAACATTGTAATAAATCAATACAAGGTAATAAGACCAAATCCAAATAAATAAATAGTGTGTGACATTTCGGTAACAGCATTGTTACCATCTTCAGACAAAAGTACTGAATGAGAAATTTTACCACAGCATGTTTTAAATAGTTACTGTTATCAAGGACGTTTCGGTAACAGAAGATGGTAACAGCGTTGTTACCAAAACATCACACACTATTTATTTATTTGGATTTGGTCTTATTACCTTGTGTTTATAATCTATAATCCAAATTGTGCCTTATCAATTGTAATAAATCAGTTTCAATCTCAATCTCTCTCTCTCTCTCTAGTCCATAGAATTCCGTATTTAAAACTGCCTCAATTCCAATCAAAGTTTTGGAGTTCCCAGAGAGTGTATGACCAACCATGTGCCCGCCAGATGGTCCCGCCACAGTACTACGATGGCCAGGTGGCTGCCTACACCAACGCTGCCCCTGTAGGAATGACCTACTGGGTGCCGCCACCAGGGTCTTACTTCACAGCGGAGTACGATGCCTTGACCCAACAGGCCTTCAGTCCGCCCAGCAATGGTGAGATCACTTGACAAACAATTCCTCATACCTCAACATGATTGGAACACAGGGTAATAAGACTAAATGCATTGATTTAATTAAACTAAAATACCTAATACTGTATACTACGTTGTATATGAGTTGAATCTATTGTCACTGCCTTCACTTCTATCCCACATAGCCAGGTGTGTGTTTCAGACAACTTCTCCCAAGTTTACATCAACATGGGATATGATGTGAGTTTATTTCTTATCTCTACTTATTATATTATCTTGTGTTTCTAATCTATAATCCTGATAAGGCACAACTTGGATTATAGATTATAAACACAAGGTAATAAGACCAAATCCAAATAAAGTGTGTGACATTTTGGTTACAACGCTATTACCGAAATGTCACGCACTAATTATTTTATTTGGATTTGGTCTTATTTCCTTGTGTTTCTAATCTATAATCCAAATTGTGCCTTATCAAAGATAAAAGAGCTTTGATTTCCTCAGAATTCCAGCAACCACCCCATCCTCTACTTGGATCTCTAAAGAGTTGGTGTTTGACCATAATCCCACTGATAGCCTTAATATGAACCTCTTCCTATCAACACAGTTCCATTTTGTCTCAGAAATGAAATACAGTAGAATTTGGATAATTCAAACATCTTTATTTTAAAACGTCTTTAATTCGAATATTTATACTGGTCCCTAGAATTTCCCTTTTAAATTCAAATTTTTGGTTAATTTGATTTTTTTTTTTGGTCTCTTGGGCTTCGAATTATCCAAGTTAGACTGCAATTCCATTGAAAGAAGGTATCACTGTCTTGGTGTGGTGGGCAGTATCTGCGAGTGTCTACCTGGAACATGCCCCTCAGCCCCCCGACCTACCTCCCAGTCAACGGGAGTCAGTGGACCCCTCAGTGTCCTCAGTGTGTCCAGTCTGCTCCAGTAGCTGCCACCTACAGGACCACCATCTCCCAGATAGGTAGGTCCTACATCTGGCTAGACTTCACACAACTTGGTCATGGACAAAACTTAAGGAATTTGTACCTTTTAGCATGTATATCGGGATTCAGACAATAACTCTGAAAGATACACTCATGGACAAAACTTAAGGAAGTTGTACCTTTAAGCATGTATATCGGGATTCAGACAATAACTTTGAAAGATACACTCATAGACAAAACTTAAGGAAGTTGTACCTTTTAGCATCAGGATTCAGACAATAACTCTGAAAGATACACTCATGGACAAAACTTAAGGAAGATGTACCTTTAAGCATGTATATCGGGATTCAGACAATAACTCTGAAAGATACACTCATAGACAAAACTTAAGGAAGTTGTATCTTCTAACACCGGGATTCAGACAATAACTTTGAAAGATACACTCATGGACAAAATTTAAGGAAGTTGTACCTTCTAACACCGGGATTCAGACAATAACTCTGAAAGATACACTCATGGACAAAATTTAAGCAAGTTGTACCTTCTAACACCGGGATTCAGACAATAACTCTGAAAGATACACTCATGGACAAAATTTAAGGAAGTTGTACCTTCTAACACCGGGATTCAGACAATAACTCTGAAAGATACACTCATGGACAAAATTTAAGCAAGTTGTACCTTCTAGCACCAGGATTCAGACAATAACTCTGAAAGATACACTCATGGACAAAACTTAAGGAAGTTGTACCTTTTAGCATGTATATCGGGATTCAGACAATAATTCTGAAAGGTACACTCATGGACACAACTTAAGGAAGTTGTACCTTTTAGCATGTATATCAGGATTCAGACAATAACTCTGAAAGATTCACTCATGGACAAAACTTAAGGAAGTTGTACCTTTTAGCATGTATATTGGGATTCAGACAATAACTCTGAAAGATACACTCATAGACAAAACTTAAGGAAGTTGTACCTTCTAACACCGGGATTCAGACAATAACTTTGAAAGATACACTCATGGACAAAATTTAAGGAAGTTGTACCTTCTAACACCGGGATTCAGACAATAACTCTGAAAGATACACTCATGGACAAAATTTAAGCAAGTTGTACCTTCTAACACCGGGATTCAGACAATAACTCTGAAAGATACACTCATGGACAAAATTTAAGGAATTTGTACCTTCTAACACCGGGATTCAGACAATAACTCTGAAAGATACACTCATGGACAAAATTTAAGCAAGTTGTACCTTCTAGCACCAGGATTCAGACAATAACTCTGAAAGATACACTCATGGACAAAACTTAAGGAAGTTGTACCTTTTAGCATGTATATCGGGATTCAGACAATAATTCTGAAAGGTACACTCATGGACACAACTTAAGGAAGTTGTACCTTTTAGCATGTATATCAGGATTCAGACAATAACTCTGAAAGATTCACTCATGGACAAAACTTAAGGAAGTTGTACCTTTTAGCATTGTGATTCAGACAATAACTCTGAAACACAAGGTAATAAAGACCAAATCCAAATAAATAGATAGTGTATGACGTTTTGTTAACAGCCTTGTTACCATCTTCAGACAAAAGTACTGAATGTACTAAAATATATGTATAAAATTAAGATGGTAACAACACTGTTACCAAAACGTCACACACTATTTATTTATTTGGATTTGTTTTTTTTACCTTGTGTTTATAATCTATAATTCAAACTGTGCCTTATCAATAACTCTGAAAGATATTACAGTGACCTTTATTGTAGACATACGAGATAACCAAGTGTGAACAAAATTGCCTCTGTTTAAAAAAAAAAATCTTTTTTCTTATTTCCACACTGGGTGAATTAGAATGTGTCTACCTTTTTCATTAAGACTGGGAGCACTACTCAGTGGCAGGCCGACTTAGCTCCAAAAGATGGCCGCCTCTGACATGAGGAACAGACACCATGTACAGCCTCTCCAAACATGGAGTACAAACGCTGCTCATCCTGTATCCCTGGATTAGGAGCCCTTACAGGATACTATCAGCCGGGCCAGCTGAGCCCAGGTTTTTTAGTGAGCTTGTTACTGTTCCCCCTCCTCCTTTTTCATCCGTGCTTGGGACCGGCCAAGGTGGAGTTAATAATAATAATAACATCATACAACTATTAATTTATTCCTATTTGATCCTAAACACAAGGTAATAACACCAAATCCAAATAAATAGTGTGTGACGTTTTGGCAATAGCGTTGTTACCATCTTCAGACAAAAGTACTGAATGAGAAATTTTATCATAACATGTTTTAAATAGTCTGATTTGTCATGTTTTAAATTTGTCTGAAGAGGGTAACAACGCTGTTACCGAAATGTCATACACTGTATATTTATTTGGATTTGGTCTTTTTACCTTGTGTTTATAATCTATAATCCAAATTGTGCCTTATCATATTTGATCCTATTACCCCTTGTAGTTTTTAATAGAAAGATATATAAAAAGAGAGGTGTGGGGCAGTGCCGGCCAGTGGACAGGAGGATGAGCTGATGTTCCCACTGACCTACAGCCTCTCCTGCAGTCCTCCTAGTGTCTAACTCTCCTACAGACTTGGAATTATGTTTGCTACCTTTTCATCATGTTGCTGACCTCTAGTGTGTTTTACATATTCCACACAAATATATATTTTTCCCTTTATATACATGAAAATAAGACCTGATACAAATAAATTAATAGTTTGTGATGTTTCGGTAACAACATTGTTACCATCACATCAGACAAAAGAAGAAAAAAGAGAATAAAGATAAAGAATTTTTTCCTTTTGTCTGATGATGCTATCAACGCTGTTACCCAAACGTTACACACTAATTTATTTGAATTAGGTCTTATTTTCTTGTAGCTATAATCCAAATTGTGTGCCTTATCATTATATATTTTTGTTCTTCTGTGTGTTCACACCTGACTATATTGAGATCTATTTTAATTATTTTCTCTTTTCCTAATCTCTCCTCCTCATTATATGATTCTCTCCTTTCTCTTTTATATAGAATCCTTTCTCTCTTTCCTTTCACACATCAAAATCCTCAATAATAATTGTAAGAGATAGTAGAAAGGATTATATAAAAGGACCTACATGGGATCTGAAAAAAAAAAAAATTATTATTTTTCTCAAAATTTTTCGAGAGATTTTTTTTTTTTTCTTTACAGATCCCAGGTACGCTCTTTTATATAAACTTAATTGATGGATCGCCTTTTGACTCAAAGTAGAAAGGATGATTATAAACACAAAGTAATAATCCAAATAAATAGTGTATGACATTTCAGTAACAGCATTGTTACCATCATCAGACAATACATTACTGTAGATTTTAAGTACTTTTTTTGTCTGATGATGGTAACAATGCTGTTAACCGAAATGTCACATACTATTAATTTATTTGGTCTTATTACCTTGTGTTATATAATCTATAATCCAAATTGTGTGCCTTATTCAAAGGATGTTTATGTTTTTAAAAAATATAGATAATTATTTTATGGAGAATATTTTTGTGTTTTTTTTTTTTCAATCATGTTTTAGGTGCCTAAAAGGCAGTTTTAGTTAAGTCTTACTTCCTTTGTAAGAAGGTTAAAGATATATAATTTTGAATTTTCTTGATATAAATACACACTTACAATATCTTTTAATATATATTTTCAAAGTTAACATTATCTCTCTGTGTGCTTTTTAATATATCTAAAAAAGCATAGGGTTCCTCTCCTGTCAAAATAGATGTCAAAACGCCATCTATTGACCATTGCCGCAAACTAGCGGCCTCGGGTCGGTGACAAAGCCACAACACCAGCTTTGGCAAACTGTAAAGTTTTTCACATTTTTCACTTTGCTAAAGCAGGTATTGTGGCTTTGTTACCGACCTGAGGCTGTCAGTTTGTGGTGACGGTCAATAGATGGCGTCTAGTTTTGATGTCTATTTTGACAGGAGAGGAACCCTTTGCTTTTTTATACCAATTTCCTCCCCGACAAATTTTATAATATTTACATATATATGGTTATTTCTTTCACACTTATTTTTCTAAATTGACTTTTTGAAAGAAAACAAACTTTTGTCACACTTCAAGTAGGATAGAAATCATTGAAATTGTTATCTAATCCTCTTATCTAGTGGTCAAAATGAAATGTTTATTGTGAAATGGAAGATGTTTGATGAGCCAGGAACCCCTACTTCAGGATTGTAGTATATTGACATATAGATTATGGTATCTTTTTTCAAACCCTAGTTCATCACTTTTTTTTATTTCCACAAGTTAAATAACAGAAGATTCCTCTAATATTGAAATTACAATAAAACGCAGCCTTCGAGGATGAATTTTCTTGCTTTATTAAATACAAGGTAAACACAAGGTAATAAGACCAAATAAATAAACAGTGTGTGACGTTTCTGTAACAGCTTTGTTACCATCTTCAGACAAAAGTATTGAATGATTCAGTACTTCACATTCTCAGAATTCACATTCAGTACTTTTGTCTGAAGATGGTAACAATTCTGTTACCGAAATGTCACCCACTATTTATTTGGATTTGAATTAGGTCTTATTACCTTGTGTTTATAATCTATAAACCAAATTGTGCCTTATCTTCATAAAAAAAAAGTTTAATTGTGTAAGGAAAAAGTGCAATATATACATTGGAAATGAAAGCAGTTAAAGCACAAATGTTTCTTTACACCTAGAACAAACTTCTAATGTACTTACTGCGATGGAAAAATGATCTAGGGATGAAACAAGACCTCCCAATATATTTTTCCATCGCAGTAGGGATAGTAGAAGTTTGTTTCCATGTGTGTAAAAAGAAATATTCATGTTTTACTGCCTTCATTTATTGTTTAGAATAGTTTTAAAAAACTTCATATAATATATTTTAAGTTACTTTTTTTTAACTTTTATCCAATTTTTCTGTCTTTTAGGAATATATTTTGTCTTATCTATTTTTCTCTCCTTTTCCCCCCTCCCCCCCCTTTAAAAGTATTTTGTGTGAATTCCTTTTTTTTTTTTTTAATATCTATTTTTTTTTAAAGATCTTTGTATTTTTTAAAAGTCTCTTCTATCAACAAATATTTTAGTATTTAACACCAAGAAAAATGGTTGATTTATTTTGTTTGACATTTTGTTAGTTTTAGTTGTAAAAAAAAACCTTTCTCTAACTTGGAGATATTTGTGTGTCAAAATAAAAATGTTTTCATTGCATCTCCCTTGCATGTGTTACACTGCATTGGAGTATTGGGAAATAGTATTACATGGTTTCCACGTAATTTTTATAAAACAAGGTAATAAGACCAAATCCAAATAAATAAATTGTGTGTGACGTTTCGGTAACAGCGTTGTTACCATCTACCAGTTTCAGTACTTTTGTCTGAAGATGGTAACAACGCTGTTACCGAAATGTCACACACTATTTATTTATTTATTTGGATTTGGTCTTATTACCTTGTGTTTATAATCTATAATCCAAATTGTGCCTTATCATGCAATTTTTATTCTTTCATACTTTTTTAATATTAAATTTAATACAGTTAAACCTGTCTAGAGCACCCCCCTCTTGGGACTCAACAAAATAGGGTGCTATAGAGAGGGGGCGCTATAGACAGGTCACTATTAAATGTAAATTGTTTAAAATCGGGCGCTATAGAGAGGAAGGTGCTATTTAGAGGGGGCGCTATAGACAGGTTTAACTGTATATTAAATTATTTTAATATAAAATTTTTTTATTAAAAATGTATGAAAAAATAAAAATTGCATGGAAACCATGTAATACTATTTCACAAAACATTAACAAACACAAAGAACACCCAATTTACATTGAAGTAAATAAGCTGTAAAGTAGACTAGGACTTAACAGTACTGAAGGGTTTGGAGAGAAATGCCCATTTTGGTCTCCATCCTAATGAATAGAAAACCTCTATTTGTACCTTCTAGTGTGATAGATTGAGGGGAAGACAGGGATACACAGACAATCTAAGACAATGGACTGGACGACAGGAGGAGATGAAGAGGATGGCGGAGGAAGTATGAAGAGACCATGTGGCCCACCCTCAGTAGAGGAAGGTATTGAAGGAGGGAGATATGAAGAGACCATGTGGCCCACCCTCAGTAGAGGAAGGCATTGAAGGAGGGAGATATGGAGAGACCATGTGACCAGCCACCCTCAGTAGAGGAAGGTATTGAAGGAGGGAGATATGGAGAGACCATGTGGCCCACCCTCAGTAGAAGAAGGCATTGAAGGAGGGAGATATGGAGAGACCATGTGGCCCACCCTCAGTAGAGGAAGGCATTGAAGGAGGGAGATATGGAGAGACCATGTGGCCCACCCTCAGTAGAGGAAGGTATTGAAGGAGGGAGATATGGAGAGACCATGTGGCCCACCCTCAGTAGAGGAAGGCATTGAAGGAGGGAGATATGGAGAGACCATGTGGCCCACCCTCAGTAGAGGAAGGTATTGAAGGAGGGAGATATGGAGAGACCATGTGGCCCACCCTCAGTAGAGGAAGGCATTGAAGGAGGGAGATATGGAGAGACCATGTGACCAGCCACCCTCAGTAGAGGAAGGTATTGAAGGAGGGAGATATGGAGAGACCATGTGGCCCACCCTCAGTAGAAGAAGGCATTGAAGGAGGGAGATATGGAGAGACCATGTGGCCCACCCTCAGTAGAGGAAGGTATTGAAGGAGGGAGATATGGAGAGACCATGTGGCCCACCCTCAGTAGAGGAAGGCATTGAAGGAGGGAGATATGGAGAGACCATGTGGCCCACCCTCAGTAGAGGAAGGCATTGAAGGAGGGAGATATGGAGAGACCATGTGGCCCACCCTCAGTAGAAGAAGGCATTGAAGGAGGGAGATATGGAGAGACCATGTGGCCCACCCTCAGTAGAGGAAGGCATTGAAGGAGGGAGATATGGAGAGACCATGTGACCCACCCTCAGTAGAGGAAGGCATTGAAGGAGGGAGATATGGAGAGACCATGTGACCCACCCTCAGTAGAGGAAGGCATTGAAGGAGGGAGATATGGAGAGACCATGTGACCCACCCTCAGTAGAGGAAGGCATTGAAGGAGGGAGATATGGAGAGACCATGTGGCCCACCCTCAGTAGAGGAAGATATTGAAGGAGGGAGATATGGAGAGACCATGTGACCCACCCTCAGTAGAGGAAGGCACTGAAGGAGGGAGATATGGAGAGACCATGTGGCCCATCCTCAGTAGAGGAAGGCTTTGAAGGAGGGAGATATGGAGAGACCATGTGGCCAGCCACCCTCAGTAGAGGAAGGTATTGAAGGAGGGAGATATGAAGAGACCATGTGGCCCACCCTCAGTAGAGGAAGGTATTGAAGGAGGGAGATATGGAGAGACCATGTGGCCCATCCTCAGTAGAGGAAGGCTTTGAAGGAGGGAGATATGGAGAGACCATGTGGCCAGCCACCCTCAGTAGAGGAAGGTATTGAAGGAGGGAGATATGAAGAGACCATGTGGCCCACCCTCAGTAGAGGAAGGTATTGAAGGAGGGAGATATGGAGAGACCATGTGGCCCATCCTCAGTAGAGGAAGGCTTTGAAGGAGGGAGATATGGAGAGACCATGTGGCCAGCCACCCTCAGTAGAGGAAGGTATTGAAGGAGGGAGATATGGAGAGACCATGTGGCCCACCCTCAGTAGAGGAAGGCATTGAAGGAGGGAGATATGGAGAGACCATGTGGCCCACCCTCAGTAGAGGAAGGCATTGAAGGAGGGAGATATGGAGAGACCATGTGGCCCACCCTCAGTAGAGGAAGGCACTGAAGGAGGGAGATATGGAGAGACCATGTGGCCCACCCTCAGTAGAGGAAGGCATTGAAGGAGGGAGATATGGAGAGACCATGTGGCCCACCCTCAGTAGAGGAAGGCACTGAAGGAGGGAGATATGGAGAGACCATGTGGCCCACCCTCAGTAGAGGAAGGCATTGAAGGAGGGAGATATGGAGAGACCATGTGGCCCACCCTCAGTAGAGGAAGGCATTGAAGGAGGGAGATATGGAGAGACCATGTGGCCCACCCTCAGTAGAGGAAGGCATTGAAGGAGGGAGATATGGAGAGACCATGTGGCCCACCCTCAGTAGAGGAAGGCATTGAAGGAGGGAGATATGGAGAGACCATGTGGCCCACCCTCAGTAGAGGAAGGCATTGGATGAGGAGGAGTGTAAGAACAACTCTGTTAGAGGGTGGGCAACATCCAAATGGGATGGCTAATACAAAAGAGGACCAAATGAAGGCCGGGATAAGTTTTTGACTTCCTTCTTGTAATGAACAAGGACACTATTTTGTCCTTAGAGAGTGTCTTGTCCAAGAAATCACCCCAAAAAGCAGAAAAGACAAATCTATTTGTCCAACAGCATAAACAGAAAGCACTGGCAAACCATTTCTGTATCAAGCAATGCTAAGAAAACTACAGTAGAACCTCTATGAGATGACACTCTCGCTAGAGGACACCTCTCGACAAAGGACATTTTTCATTGTCAAAATTACCATTTTTACTATTTAGCAACTCTTCGGTAAGAGGACATCTCTCCCTAAAAGGGCACTTTGGCTCTGCAACTAGCTGTCCTTTACAGGGAGGTTCTACTGTATATGGACCAAACCATATGGGCACCAACAGATCAAATTGAAGAATATCTGTCCATATAGTCTCCAAAAGGTAAACTCAATGGATGCTAACACAACCAGACCTGCTATGAACCATACTGTTGGAGTGAGTAGACAATGAACACCCTCTATAGGCTGAAGATAACATCCAGCGCTATTTCTTGTATGAATTGTATAGGGTGCAATTTGAACTGAAGATGATTGGTGAACTTGGCTCATTAAAGCTTCACTTCACTGGGTATGGAAGTTCTTCTTTTATCTGATTAAAAGAAAATGTGCCAAATTATTCTATTCTTAACACTGATAAAGAAAGGTACAATTTGGATTATCTATAAAGGTCATCTCTCCCGTCAAAATAAACATCAAAACTATTGACTGTCGCCTCAAACTAGCAGCCTCGGGATGGTGACAAAGTCACAATACCAGCTTTGGTAAACTGAGAAGTGTCCACCTAGAGACCATGGTTTCAGGCTAATGGCCCTCGTTAGCCTAGGGTAGGCTATATTCCATGAGATCCACAAGGGATCTAATGGAATCTTCACAATCTGCCAAAGAGGTGTTTAACTGACAAAGTGGCTGGGCCAAAATATAGATGGAATTTTTGCTGGGAGGATATCTATATATATAAAAATGAATGTTTGTATGTTTGTTTGTATATATATGTCCGGTATACAAATTCGCAGTAGTTCACTAATTCAAACCAAAATTTCCATATATAGGTAAAAAAATACGGGAAAGACGATAGGCTATTTTAAAAATATATAAATCAATTATTAAAACTATATATTCAAATTATTCTACTTAGCTCACGAACAGCGCCCTCTATCAAAGATTAGATTAAATTATGCTGATGCAAACAAATAGATAATGCTAATAACAACCAATTATAAAAAAAATCTTATCTAAATATATATCACTCGGGTAGATATGCACACGAGTCAATCCCGGGGGCGAAGCCCGGGTCATTCGGCTAGTTGATCTATAAAGATAAGGTCACCTTCTCATCAAAATGGTTGTCAAAGCTAGACATCATCTATTTGGCATCTATTTTGGTGGAAGAGGTAACCTATATCTTTTTATAGCAATATCTTTCCGCTATATTTCCATCTATTAACACAAAGCAATAACGTGCCATCTATACATATAAAATAAAAGGATTTAAAAGCGCGAATGTTTCCTTTATACATAAAACGAACCTCTACTGTCCTTACTGTGAAGAAAAAACATATTGGGAGGGCTTGGCTCATCAGTGGTGAACCCTCCCAGCGGTTTCGCCAATTTAATCTACCAATCATCGCAGTAAGGACAGTAGAGGTTCGTTTTATGTACAAAGGAAACATTCACACTTTTAAATCCTTTTATTTTATATTTCCATCTATATTTTGGATTATAGCTTAAAAATATAAAGTAACAAGACCTTGAAGTTTTCTGATACAGTAGAACATACTCCATGAGAGGACACTCGCACTAGAGGACACCTCTCTACAAAGGACAGTTTTCATTTACAAAATTTCCATTTTTATTATTTAGAAACTCTCTGGTAAGAGGACAACTCTCCCTAAAGGACACTTTGGCTCTGTAACTAGGTGTTGTCCTTTACAGGGAGGTAGTTCTACTATATTACCAAATTTGCTATTGATGATATAGATTTATTATGAAATCATTTTTGCTGTAAATCTTTGTTCAATTTATTGTAATTATATGTATGCATCTCTACAGACCTATAAGCTTATGTCCATAGGTTCCCTAAACACCACTAAGCTGTCTTCCATAGTAAATACAAGGTATATAACAAAACCAAACCAATACAATAGTAGAGAAGTCTGGAGATTAATTTGGTGAAACCGCTGAGAGGTTTAATCACTGATGAGCCAAGCCCTCTCATTCAATAAATTTTATCATTGTAGTAAGGTTTGTAGAGATAATACTTGATGATTATGTAAAAGAACACATTGCCAAAAAAATTTATCTGAAAAATAGTACAAAAGTGTACTTGTATCAGGTGCAAGCCAAGAGCAACTTTTAATTGCATAATCAGGAAATGCCTTTTTTTATTAAAAAATTGTTACAAATTTTATAGTTCAATCTGCAACAATGGAGATAGTCTAATATGCAACAATGGAGATAGTCAAATGTGTAACAATGAAGGTAGTTTAATCTCTGCAACAATGAAGATAGTTTAATCTGCAACAATAGAGGTCTAATCTGTAACAATGAAGGCAGTCAAATATGTAACAATGAAGGTAGTTTAATCTGCAACAATGGAGATAGTCTAATATGCAACAATGAAGATAGTTTAATCTGCAACATTGGAGATAGTCTAATATGCAACAATGAAGATAGTTTATTCTGCAACAATGGAGATAGTCTAATATGCAACAATGAAGATAGTTTAATCTGCAACAATGGAGATAGTCTAATATGCAACAATGAAGATAGTTTAATCTGCAACAATGGAGATAGTCTAATATGCAACAATTAAGCTAGTCTAATATGCAACAATGAAGGTAGTTTAATATGTAACGATGAAGGCAGTCAAATATGTAACAATGAAGGTAGTTAAATCTGCAACAATGGAGATAGTCTAATATGCAACAATGAAGATAGTTTAATCTGCAACAATGAAGATAGTTTAATCTGCAACAATGAAGATAGTCTAATATGCAACAATGGAGATAGTCTAATATGCAACAATGAAGATAGTTTAATCTGCAACAATGAAGATAGTTTAATCTGCAACAATGAAGATAGTCTAATATGCAACAATGAAGGTAGTCTAATCTGTAACAATGAAGATAGTTTAATATATGTAACAATGAAGATAGTTTAATATGTAATGGTGAAGACAGTCAAATATGGAACAATGAAGGTAGTCTAATCTGTTGCAATGGAGATAGTTTAATATGTAACAAAGAAGGCAGTCTAATCTGTAATCATGGAGATAGTCAAATATGTAACAATGAAGATAGTCTAATATGCAACAATGAAGGTAGTCTAATCTGTAACAATGAAGATAGTTTAATCTGCAACAATGAAGGTAGTCTAATATGCAACAATGAAGGTAGCCTAATCTGTAACAATGAAGATAGTTTAATCTGTAACAATGAAGATAGTCTAATATGCAACAATGGAGGTAGTCTAATATGTAACAATGAAAGTCCTCTAATATGCAACAAGAAAGAAGGTTTAATCTACAACAATGAAGACATTTAGCTGGGCTTAGTAGAACAGCCTTCATGTCTAGGGTACCAGGAGTACAAGACTCCAGACATACTGCCCTGGCCAGGGTCATCTCTCCGCTAGACTGAGGCAGTTAACAGGACTTGGTGAGGGGTTTTAACATAGCCCTTATATTTTCTACATATCTATCTAGGCCTACAATGTAACTGTATACATTTATCTTCTATATTTATTTCATATAAACTCCCTGAATAGCCATATGGTGATGAGTATGCAGGTTGTGACCAAAGTTCTCATATGCCTGAGCAGGGTGTAAAAGAGGTCCTCAGCACCTAGCTAGCTGGTTATAAGTTGGTGGCAGCAGACCTCTGTAGACTGTCTGTCTGTAGTCTGCCTGTAGCCTGCCTCTAGTCTGTCTGTACAGAATGCCTGTGGACTCTATGTAGTGTTCCTGTAGACTCCTAGAAGACATTTCTCTACTCAGAGGACATCCACATCCCTGTAGCCTGCCTCTAGTCTGCCTAAACAGAATGCCTGTGGACTCTATGTAGTGTTCCTGTAGACTCCTAGAAGACATTTCTCTACTCAGAGGACATCCACATCCCTGTAGACTGCCTCTAGTCTGCCTAAACAGAATGCCTGTGGACTCTATGTAGTGTTCCTGTAGACTCCTAGAAGACATTTCTCTACTCAGAAGACATCCACATCCCTGTAGCCTCAACTACCTCCCCAACATTCAATGCCACTACTCCATCCTCAACAGCATATCACCACACTTCAGCCAGTAAATCTTTTGCTGGCCAGGCAACTTCATCACTATATATAGAGTCCAAACACAAGGTAATAAGACCAAATCCAAATAAATAAGTAGTATGTGACATTTTGGTAACAGCGTTGTTACCATCTTCAGACAAAAGTACTGAATGAGAAATTTTACCACAGCAAATTATACCAAACCATGCTGTGGTAAAATTTCTCATTCAGTTCTTTTGTCTGAAGATGGTAACAACGCTGTTACCGAAATGTCACACACTACTTATTTATTTGGATTTGGTCTTATTACCTTGTGTTTATCTTCTATAATCCAAATTGTGCCTTATCATATACAGTCCAACTTCTTTAATTCAACATGTTATGAGATCTGGGTTTCATGGACTAAGTAGGATATCATGTTGAAGCATGGGCCAGGGTTAAGAGTGACATGGTTGTACAAATAGACTGCCTTCATTAACTGAGGAGGTGTTACAGAAGAATAGCTACTGCTGACATTGACTGTTCTCATGGCAAACCACATTTTATGAAATGTTCTCACTTGGAGAATGCTGACAATTGAGGCTCCTGAATTCACCTGCAGCAGGACTGGAGTGTCCTGTATGTACTTTGTCACAGGTAAGGTCTTGCTGCCAGTGAGTCTGGCAATAACAAGAGAATCTACACTAATGCACAAAAATTAAAGAAGTTTTACTTTTTAGCATGCAAGGGGTCGGTGGAAGGGTAGTCTGAATTGTTGATTTTTGACTGCTAGGACCCAGGATCAAATCCCGCATTTGGCACATTTTTCTAAAAAAAAATAATGCTCCAATTGCCCCCAATTTTTGCAAAACTCCAACCCCACCAGCGAGTGCAAGTTACCAAACTGGGTCCTGGCACATTTTTAAGTGCAAAGTCGAACTGCTTTTCACATGTGTAGACATGTGGTGCACTTAAAGTAAGAGTAAAAGCAGTCGGCAACTTTTACCCACCATGATTATCATGGCCTGTACTAGGGATAATAAAAAAAAATTTACCATGTATATCAGTATTCAGACAATAACTCTGAAAGATATTACAGTAACCTTTATTGAAGACACACGAGATAACCATGTGAACAAAATTACCTCCTTAAAAAAAATAGATGATAGGCCACATCAAAGACTATGAAACTTCTTTAAGTTCAATAACAACAAAAGCCTTTATTGAGGACCTCTCGTCCTATACAGGATTTGCCAGTTTACAGAGTAATTGAAGAGAAGATAACTAAGAATACAGAGAGAAACCCACATGTAGTAGGTATAGTATTTTCTACACTGTGACTATATACAACAGCAGCAACAAGCCTTTTACTGGTCTACGTCATTCTAATCCTGAAATAGATTATTTGCATATAATTATTTACATCAATTAGATTAGGTATATAGCCTCCTCTTCTCTTCAGCCGTAAACTTCTTTAAGTTTTGTCCATGAGTAGGTGGTTTTATATCAGCATGTTTTCTATCTTCTTCTTCTTTCTTATCTCCACTCAATCATATTAAGGTATCAAGCTTGTTGATGGTGTCTGCCAGGGAAGAGTAGAGCTCATCAATGGATGAGTCAATAATGTTTTTTATGATTTACAACAATGATTTTTTGGTTGATTACAAGATAATCAAACAAAAAATATTAAATATGTGAAATAAACTCTGAGATAAAACTGACAAAAACTATAACAAGACTTAGAACAAAACACTATAAAGGAATGGCAATACATCCAGATGGCACAAGAACCTATAGGACATGTAACAACTGTCCTGGTGTGGAACTAACACCTACTCACATATTCTCATGCCCAGCAATGGCTGCAACCTTGCAGAAAATTGACCCAGAGCAGCAGCTTTACACACCCAAGATAGTGGATATTGCTGCTGCTGAGATTGATGCAGGGAGACATCTGAGACTCTTCTTTGGACACGACAACAACAATGATGGTGTACTGTTTGATTTCTTGTTTATGGATTTCCTAAAGAAAAGACATGAAAGCAGAAATAAGTACTTGTGAATGATAAGGCACAATTTGGATTATAAAGGTAATAAGACCAAATCTAAATAAATAGTGTGTCACTATACACTATACTATTTAATTATAAAACTATTTTAGAGGCGTAATATTCTTTTTAAAATAAAACAATTTCTACTGTCCTTACTGCGATGGAAAAATTAAAGGGAGGGCCTGGCTCATCAGTGGTGAACCCTCCCAGTGGTTTCGCCAGTTTAATCTACCATACCGCTGTTAAATTTTTCCATCGCAGTAAGGACAGTAGAAATTGTTTTATTTTAAAAAGAATATTACGCCTCTAAAATAGTTTTATAATTTGATAACAGATGGCGCTCTAGTACATCGTAAAACTATACTATTTGTTTATTTGGTCTTATTGCCTTGTGTTCAAGTACTTGTGAAGTTAAATTTGTAATAAAACCTACAAGTGGCTACTTTCAGATTCCTCCCTATTACACAACTTGCTGTTATACATGAAGATTTAACCTAAACTTTATATAAGTATTTTGATGCAATGTATCTATTAAAAATAGTAACACGCACAACATGGCATTTATTATTAAAGGAATGACTTTTATTCATTTTATAAAACGTATAACAAAGGTCCAAACAGAACTATAATTTGGAAAAATGAAAAACTTTGGGATATTCTTTTTAAGAATAAATACCTGTTCTTAAAAAATGAACAATATATTTAATTTAGTGAGTAATTCAGTATTACAATTCAGTATATTTCTTGTTGGATCCATAAGAAAGTTCAACAGGATATTTGATGCTGTTTAGCTCCATCTTTTTTAAAACAGCTTGTGGAAGATCTACATGGCATTTATCCGCCAATCTTACCAGGTAGATTAAAACATCACTTAATTCTTGGCCCAGGTGTTCCTTCTCTTCAGGACTCCAATTTGGAAGTCCTTCTTCAACTTCTCCTTTCCATTGAAACAATTCAGAAACTTCGCCAACTTCCCCAATTAAGGCCAAAAGTAAGTTACGAGGTTGATGGTATTGATCCCAATTGCGATCTTTAACAAACTTGGCTTGCAAACGTCGAATATCATTCAATGTTGGTTTATCGCTAAATTCAAATACTTCATTATTCTCATTCTCTTTTTCGGCTACACTCGCTTTTTCAATGTCATTCATTTTAATAAACGCGCTAAAAACAAACGTGCTAGTGTTTATTTTTTACTAAGGGTTTTTATTGCTTTCTTAATCGTTTGGAAATAAATTTTAAATAATTAACTTTCACCCATTAATATTTTATCTAATTAAAAAAATTTATATCAATTAGAATCGAATCGATTGAATTAATATTATAATCATTTCAGGTTTCTTTGACATTTTTCGTATAATTGAAACATCTTGTATTATTTTCTATATAAAATTTTATTAATATTTTATTCCCCCTTCCCCCCCCCTCATTATAAAATTCCTTCAAATCCTTATTTATATAATAAAATAATTTTTATTTGATAAAGACATTTAATCTTCCACAATAAAAAAAGGAAGCTCAATAAAATCCGTTCTCCTGCTGAAAATGCGCAAAAATTAAAAATATTTACCTTCTGTCGTAGTGTTTGTATCCCAGTATAACTTTGAAGTTTTTTTTAAAGCTGTATTTATATGAGTAAGTTGAATTAATATTTAATTCAAATTAGAAGTGTTAATATTTTTGGAATAAATTATAATTAACTTTTTTGGTTTGAAAATGAAGCAATCCATACATATAAACATTAAATGTAGTCATAACAGTAAACGTAACCGCACCCAAAGCATTAATAACTATTGTTTTGAAAATAGAGCAATCCATAAATAAATCTTTAATTAAAAAGGAATATCTTGGATCAAAAAATCATTTATTTTACCAATATTTAAGTTGGCTGAACGTCAACCTTTATCAAGGTATTATAACATATTAATGTGTGTCCAATATTTTGATTCAATATATGCCTTTTTAATTAAAGATTAATAACTATCGTTAATGTCTAATATATGTCCATTTCATTTTATAAATTTTATGTGGG
>CP092876.1:79341765-79371577 GCA_030710605.1 Cordylochernes scorpioides
GTATTAAGACCAAATAAATAAATAGTGTGAAATCAGTACTTTTGTCTGATAATGGTAACAACGCTGTTACCGAAACATTATGCACTATTTATTTATTTGGTCTTATTACCTTGTGTTTATAATCTATAATCCAAATTGTGCCTTATCATTTATTTGAATTTGTTTGTTTTTTTTTACCTCGTTTATAATCTATAATTCAAATTATACCATATCACCTTAGTTATTATTGGTTACAATGGAGCTTCAGAATGTTCTGTAGATTTGATCTTTTGTCTTATTCCATCTCTCCCCTCAAACTTGGTCTTCTAGCATTCCTGTGTGTTACTATTTCCTGAGGCATAGCTAGGATTTAGATGAACCCTCGGAGACAACTGTGATAAGGTACAATTTGGTTTATAGATTAGAATCAAAAGGTAACAAGATATTTTTCAATAATTTGGATTTGTTCTTGTTTTTCCTTTTTCTTCTTCTTCTTTCTTATCTCCACTCAATCACACTAAGGTATCAAGCTTGCAAAGCTTGAGACTTTTGATGGTGTCTGCCGGGGAAGAGTAGCGCTCATCAATGGATGAGTCAATACAGTCAATAATGTGTCTTGGGGTTGCAGGTTGACACTTAGTACATAGTGGGAAAACCTTGCAACCATTCTGGAAATCATTGTCAGTAGATGACCAGACTTAAGTCTGGAAATCAAAGACTGTTGTTCTCTTGGGAGGACAGAACCGGTGCTTGTCCCTCCAGCTCTGTACCAGTCATGTGCAACATTAGATTTCCATTCCTGCAGGCATTGGGGTTTGATGGTGCGGAGGAGATCTCTTTCGTCTAGTTGGGTGGTAGATTGTCTGGCTTCAGGTAGGCCAAGAGCTCCAGCCTTTGCCAGAGAGTCTGCCAGCTCATTTTTCCCTTTTGATTGTAGACAACAGTTCTATTGTAGATGGATGTTGGAGATGGTATATGAGAGAAATGTACAGTAGATGTACAGTAGGCTTATTTGCATCAATTATTGTGCTGTATAATTTAGCTGGAATTTATTATTGGCAGCCAGAGCACAGAGAAGGACCAAGATTTTCTACATACATCTTCTTTCTTATCTCCACTCAATCATATATTCTTCTTCTTTCTTATCTCCACTCAATCACACTAAGGTATCAAGCTTGTTGTAACGGCAGCTGGCATGCCTATATAGTAAATTATCAGTGAGCACATATTTATCACTGATGATACTCTGTGCAGTTGCCTTTTGACTGATTGTAATATATACCACATGTAAACATATGTTTGATAATTAATATGCTATATCTGATGTTAGCCTAAAAGAAATAAAGTCTTTCTTTTTAAACTTCCAAGTACTTCTTGCTGATTAACGTCAACCAACAAATACGAGGACGTTACACTTGTAAAGCTTGAGATTTTTGATGGTGTCTGCTGGGGAAGAGTAGAGCTCATCAATGGATGAGTCAATACAGTCAATAATATGTACTCAATCACACTAAGGTATCAAGCTTGCAAAGCTTGAGACTTTTGATGGTGTCTGCCGGGGAAGAGTAGCGCTCATCAATGGATGAGTCAACACAGTCAATAATGTGTCTTGGGGTTGCAGGTTGACACTTAGTACATAGTGGGAAAACCCTGCAACCATTCTGGAAAGTCATTGTCCGTATATGACCAGACTTAAGTCTGGAAATCAGAGACTGTTGATCTTTTACATACATATAGTGAATAAAATTATTGCACCTGTTTTGAAAATCTGTTTTTGTTGTTGTTGTTGTCGTGTCCAAAGAAGAGCCTCAGATGTCTCAATGCACTCCATCACAGCAGCAGCAATGTCCACTATCTTGGGTGAACAAGTCAGCTCTTCAGTTTTCCTCTGGGTGCCATTAATATTGAGCTGTAGTAGATTGAATTGTGTCCTCGTAGTAGAATTCTCATCAGGAGCCCAATCTGTTTTTAAAAATTATAAATACAGTAGAACCTACCTGTAAAAGACACCTAATTACAGAGCCAAAGTGCCCTTTAGAGAGAGATGTCCTCTTACTGGAGAGTTGCTAAATAGTAAAAATGGTAATTTTGACAAATTGTCCTTTGTAGAGAGGTGTCCTCTAGCGTAAATGTCCTCTCATGGAGGTTCTACTGGGATTTAAAATTTAATAATTAAAATAAATTTATAATTTTCTTCACGTTAAGGCACATTTTGGATTATAGATTATAAACACAAGGTAATAAGACCAGATCCAAATAAATAAATAGTGTGTGACATTTTAGTAACAGCATTGTTACCATCTTCAGACAAAAGTATTGAAACTTGAAGTACTGAAGAAGTACTTCTTGTATTATAATCTATAATCCAAATTGTGCTTTATCAAGTACTGAAACCACTCAGTACTTTTGTCTGAAGATGGTAACAACGCTGTTACATAAATGTCATACACTATTTATTTATTTGGATTTGGTCTTATTACCTTGTGTTTAATTTTCTTCACAAAATATTTTTTCCCCTTCTGAAATAGGTATATCTATATATATAAAAATAAATGTTTGTATGTTTGTTTGTTTGTATGTCCGGTATACAAATTTGCAGTAGTTCACTAATTCTAACCAAAATTTCCATACATAGGTAAAAAAATACGGGGAAGACGATAGGCTATTTTAAAAAATATATAAATCAATTATTAAAACTATATATTCAAATTATTCTACTTAGCTCACGAACAGCGCCCTCTATCAAAGATTAGATTAAATTATGCTGATGCAAACAAATAGATAATGCTAATAACAAACAATTATAAAAAAAAATCTTATCTAAATATATATCACTCGGGTAGATATGCACACAGGTCAATCCCGGGGCGAAGCCCGGGTCACCCGTCTAGTCAGTATATATATTTAAACCAGATGAGTGTGCAGGCTGGCAGTAGGGGGGCAGAGGGCCCCGGAGCCCCCTGACCACTCCACCCAGGAGGAGCTGCAGCAGGCTCTGGCCCAGGGCATCCCTCCCTTCCCCTACAAGGTGGCCAAGGCCCTGGACATCAACATCTACCGCAACGTGGAGCTGGACCTCTGGAATGAGCATGTTAAAGGTTGTCTTTACACTCCATCACTCCATCACTTGGGACCTAGATTTGCTGTTGTTGTTGCTGGTGAAATGATTGGGTGACTTGATACTTGGAGAAAACCTTAGAATTTGATGGTATAACCAAGTTTCTGTTATGAGAGGACACCTCTCTACAAAGGACAGTTTTCATCACCAGTTTTACTAATAGGCAACTCTCCGGTAAGAGGAAACCTCTCTCAAAAGGACACTTTTACTCTGCAACTAAGTGTCTTTTACAGAAAGGCTCTACTGTATATAACGCCCATCTTTATTAATAAAGTCCCACACATTTGTATGTTCCGTGGTTCTAGTTACCTTTGTTCCAAATGATGTTGTGTTAACAAGATTCAATGGTATATTTCATTTCGGGGAGTGATGGCAGAAGCCAGATTTTTTGTCAAACCTAGTCGAATAGATGACTTCATATCTTTAAGACTTCACTCTTTCCTTGTTTAGCACTGCTATCTGTGTGATGCAGAGAAAGAGCTGGCCCAGATCATCACCAAGTTTGAGCCCGGGGCCAAATGCCTGGTAAGTCCAAGCTGCTTCATCTCTGCTAGCTCCTTGGTTGGTACTGGGCCAGTGTAGTAGGGCTCTTCGTAAAGATACAGGCGGCCTGGCCGGCATTCATAGTTCTTTTAAAATATACACTTCAGCCAGTTAAAGTTTTATTTTCTGAGAAAATAAAGCTTTAACTGGCCAAAGTGTATATTTTTAAAGAAGGGATCTTCTTTCTCACATTGTAAACACTAAAGTAAAACACAGCCTTGTCACCAAAACATCCCACATTATTAATTTATTTGGTCTTATCATCTTGTAGATCTCCTTGTAGAAATCAAAGAGAATGTGTGGAGTAAAACATATTTGTTCCCCTCCAATGTGTTGCAGCTCAAGCTGGACCCGGAACAGAAACATTTCTACTGCGGCCACATCCAGAAAATGGCCCCTGACAAAGGTCCGGTGACCCTCTATGTGATGGACCTAGCAGAGATGTAAGAGCAAGGTCCGTACACCCAACAGCTGCCTCCAGCTCACCTTGCAATGTCCAGGTGTACGGTCCCGTATGAGAACCTGGAACCTATGCCTCTAGTGCCTTACAAGAGTAAGTGTATCTTGTTACATTTGAACCTATGACAACACCACTTGGCACCGAGATTCTACTGTTATATACAGTAGAACAACCTCCATGAGAGGACACTACCGCTAGAGGACACCTCTCTACAAAGGACAGTTTTCATCACCAATACAGTAGAACATACTCCATGAGAGGACACCTCTCATCAAAGGACAGTTTTCATCACCAATACAGTAGAACATACTCCATGAGAGGACACTCCCGCTAGAGGACACCTCTCGTCAAAGGACAGTTTTCATCACCAATACAGTAGAACATACTCCATGAGAGGACACTCCCGCTAGAGGACACCTCTCTACAAGGGACAGTTTTCATCACCAATACAGTAGAACAACCTCCATGAGAGGACACTCCCGCTAGAGGACACCTCTCGTCAAAGGACAGTTTTCATCACCAATACAGTAGAACAACCTCCATGAGAGGACACTCCCGCTAGAGGACACCTCTCTACAAGGGACAGTTTTCATCACCAATACAGTAGAACAACCTCTATGAGAGGACACTCCCGCTAGAGGACACCTCTCGTCAAAGGACAGTTTTCATCACCAATACAGTAGAACATACTCCATGAGAGGACACCTCTCTACAAGGGACAGTTTTCATCACCAATACAGTAGAACAACCTCTATGAGAGGACACTCCCGCTAGAGGACACCTCTCGTCAAAGGACAGTTTTCATCACCAATACAGTAGAACAACCTCCATGAGAGGACACTCCCGCTAGAGGACACCTCTCTACAAGGGACAGTTTTCATCACCAATACAGTAGAACAACCTCAATGAGAGGACACTCCCGCTAGAGGACACCTCTCGTCAAAGGACAGTTTTCATCACCAATACAGTAGAACAACCTCCATGAGAGGACACTCCTGCTAGAGGACACCTCTCGTCAAAGGACAGTTTTCACTGGCATAATTACCTATTTTTACTACAAGGTACTGAGAACAAATCCAAATAAATAAATAGTGTGTGATGTTTCGGTAACAGCGTTATCATCATCATCATCAGACTGAATCCCAGTTTTTTGCCTGATGATGGTAACAACACTGTTACCGAAATGTCACATACTATAAATTTATTTGGATTAAGTCTTATTTTCTTGTATATATCATATACATATATATTTTTTTGGTCAAATGTTTTGAAAAGTGATTTTAAAAGGCCCCCCATCAAAGAGGTAGCGGTGTGGTGCAGAGAAGAAGAGCAAAGTGAGGAGAATCCCGTCCCAATCAGCAAGTCGAGTGAGTAAACCATTCTCTGTTTGACTGGACAACTGGAACTTTGAGATGGTTGTGGTGTGGGTTGCTCCACAGACCTCTCTAGGCTGGCAGCTACCATTGGAAACTATATTGGGAACCTTTTGTTTTTTTTAATGGTTTCTAAAATACAAGGTGTGTGTGTGTGGTGGTGGTGTGTGTGGTGTGTGTTCCCTTTTTCTTCTTTTTATTTTTTATCTCCACTTAATCATATTAAGGTATAACTTTCCAGAATGGTTGCAAGGTTTTCCCACTATGTACTAAGGGCAATTCTCAACCTGAAACTTCAAACCACATCATTGACTGTATTGACTCATCCATTGATGAGCTCTACTCTTCCCCGGCAGACACCATCAAAAGTCTCAAGCTTTACAAGCTTGGTACCTTAATATGATTGAGTGGAGATAAGAAAAAAGAAGAAGATATTAAGGTATCAAGCTTGTAGAGCTAAAGACTTTTGATGGTATGGGTGAACTGGGAGCACTACTTAGTGACAGGCCAACTTAGCTCCGAAAGAAATGGCCGCCTCTGACATGAGGAAAAGATGCCATGTGCAGCTGCTCCTAACATGGAGTACAAACGCTGCTCATCCTGTATCCCTGGACCAGGAGCCCTTACAGGGTACTATCAGCCAGACCAGCTGAGCCCAGGTTTTTTAGTGAGCTTGTTACTGCTGCCCCTCCTTTTTCTACAGGGCTTGGGACTGGCAAAGGCGGAGTTAAAGATGCTCCTGGTAATGTACAATTTGCATTATATATTAGATACACAAGGTAAATAAGACAAATGCATAAATAGTGTGGGATGTTTTGGTAACAACGTTGTTACCAATACTGATACATTCATTACTTTTGTCTGATGAGGGTAACAATGCTGTTACCAAAACGTCGCACACTATTTGGATTTGGTCCTATTACCTTGTGTTACCAGAAGTTCCCTTTTTGTCACACACAAGGTAATAAAATAAAGTATCTATATAAATAAATAGATTTCAGTATATTTTTGTCTGATGATGGTAACAACGCCGTTAGCACAGCAAAATCTACCCCACTTGCCCCAAAATGTAACTTGGCACCTGCAGCTCCAGAGCACATTTTGGCTTCCATTAGGAGTACTAAACAGGACCTTTGGGAGAGGCCGCTGCTTATCATAAAACAGCTCGAGGAGCATGAACTCATGGAATTGGTGTAATCTTTGCATAAGGGGATAAGAAACAACAACACTGTTGTCACACTATTAATCTATTTGTATTTAGGCTTGTTGTCTTGTGAGGTGTAGTTTGTTCCCTGTACCAATGCTATGAATGATATGGGATGTACCATATAGAAATGTTGAGAGGGAGTATCCCCTGTAACAGCAGCTGGCATGCCTACAGGATGTATAGCCTTCTTCTTCTTCTTTCTCATCTCCACTCAATCATATTGGGGTATCAATGGCTGCCTCTGACATGAGGAACAGACGCCATGTGCAGCGACTCCTAACATGGAGTACAGACTCATCCTGTATCCCTGGATTAGGAGCCCTTACAGGGTACTATCAGCCAAGCCAGCTGAGCCCAGGTTTTTTTAGCAAGCTTGTTACTGCTCTCCCTCCTCCTTTTTCATCCGGGCTTGGGACCGGCAAAGGCGGTTGGTTATATATCCAACTGTGAACTTATGTCTGATGTCAGCCTAAAATAAATAAAGACTTTTCTTTTACACTTCCAGATACTTCTTGCTGATTAACGTCAACTAACAAACACGAGGACGTTACAATCCCCAACACTCCTCCATTCTGTGAATCAAGTAAAGATCGTCCTGTGTTATCCAGTCTGTCCCGAGTATCAACAACAACAACGGCCTGTACACCCCACCCCGGATCTGTCACACCAACTTCAAGTTTACAAAGAAGTAAGATTTCTCACGAGGCAGGCCTACTACAGTATGTTCTCACTTGGAGTATTGTCAAAAGGAGAAGAAAATCACAAGGTGTCTCTTGTTTAACAGTTACCTGGTGTGTTCCAGGTTCTCTCCCAGCCAGGATCATCCCTTGGCTTCTCCCATGGTGAGAATTCTTTCTTATTTATATTTTAGTACAGTAGAACCTCCCTGTAAAGGACAACACCTAATTGCAGAGCCAAAAGTGTCCTTTAAGAAGAGGTGTCCTCTTACAAGAGAGTTGCTAAATAGTAAAAATGGTAATTTTGCAAATGAAAACTGTCCTTTGTGGAGAGGTGTCTGCTAAAGGGAGGTTCTATTGTATTATAATTTCAAAAGGAGATATTGATGAGACAAAGGAAGGTTGAAATTTTTTTCTTGTACATAGTGGGAAAAACCTTGCAACCATTTGTGTGTGGAAATTAAGATGGAATCCCCTCCATCTCCAAGTGATTGTCAGTAGTCAAGTTTCCATCAGCAGTCGCCTAACCATGATTATCATGGCCTGTACCACATGTACTAGGGATAAGCAATAAAGAAAAAAGCTTCCATCTATACCACCTCCACACATTCCAGATTGTGCCATGACTCAGGGAAGTGTTGTCTGCAGCTCCTGCCCTCAAGCTCCCCACCATCTGGGACATTTGCCCTTCTCCCCATGCCCTCCACAGGTTGGTCCTCCAGTGTCCCCAGCTGATGACACAGTCTCACGTCTGGTGACAGAAGGTCCTGAGCAGGAGGAGGCCCTGCCCTATGGGGGCTCCATGGTGAGCTCTGTTGTTGTATGCTGATGTTATACTATGGTCATGTTGTTGTGTATAGAATAGCTACAAGAAATTAAGAACAAATCCAAATAAATAAATAGTGTGTGATGTTCCGGGAACAATACTGTGTATTTATTTGGATTTGGTCTTATTACTTTTTAGTTAAAGAAATTTAAAATAATTCTCTCTCTCTCTCTCTCAATTATTTTTATCTATTTATTCCTATATTTATCATTATATAATCTTATTTATTCGTGTTTATTCTGTATTTAACCTCATATAATCTTATATGGACATTGTAATTAATCAGTTTCAATCTCGGGGGGTCGGTGGAAGGCTGGTTAAACCGTTTGGTTTTCAACCACACTACGACCCAGGTTCGATTCCCGCATTGGACACTTTTTTTCTGATTTAAAAAAAAAATGCTCCAATGGCCCTCGATTCTTGCAAAAGTCCAACCCCACCAGCGAGTGCAAGTAACCAAACGGGGCTCTGGCACATTTGTAAGTGCAAAGTCTACCTGCTTTTCACATGTGTAGACATGTGGTACACTTACAGTAAAATCAGTCGCTAACTACCCACCATGGCCTGTACCACGTGTACTAGGGATAATTTAAAAAAAAGTTTCAATCTCAATCTCTTTCTCTCTCTAGTCCATAGAATTCCGTATTTAAAACTGCCTCAATTCCTATGAAAGTTGTGAAGTTCCCAGAGAGTGTTTGACCAACCATGTGCCTGCCAGATGGTTCCGCCACAGTACTACGATGGCCAGGTGGCTGCCTACACCAACGCTGCCCCTGTAGGAATGACCTACTGGGTGCCTCCACCAGGGTCTTACTTCACTGCAGAGTACGATGCCTTGACCCAGCAGGCCTTCAGTCCGCCCAGCAATGGTGAGATCACTTGACAAACAATTCCTCATACCTCAACATGATTGGAACACGGTAATAAGACTAAATGCATTGATTTAATTAAACTAAAATATCTAATACCGTATATGAGTTGAATCTATTGTCTCCACTTCTATCCCACATAGCCAGGTGTGTGTTTCAGATAACTTCTCCCAAGTTTACATCAACATGGGATATGATGTGAGTTTTTCTTATCTCCACTTATCATATTAGCTAGTGTTTCTAATCTATAATCCTGATATGGCACAATTTGGATTATAGATTATAAACACAAGATAATAAGACCAAATCCAAATAAATAGTGTGTGACGTTTCGGTAATAGCGTTGTAACCAAAATGTCACACACTAATTATTTTATTAAGATTTGGTCTTATTTACCTTGTGTTTCTCTAATCTATAATCCAAATTGTGCCTTATCAGGATTATAGATTATAAACACAAGGTAATAAGACCAAATCCAAATAAATAGTGTATGACATTTTGGTAACAATGCTATTACCGAAACGTCACACACTATTTATTTATTTGGATTTGGTCTTATTACCTTGTGTTTCTAATCTATAATCCAAATTTTCAGAAAGAAAAGAGCTTTTATTTTCTCAGAATTCCAGCAGCCACCTCTACTTTGATCTCTCAAGAGTTTGACCATAATCCCACTGCAATCCTCTTCCACAGTTCCATTTTGTCTTAGAAATAAAATACAGTAAACTTGGATAATTCAAACACCTTTCATTTGAATATTTATCTTGGTCCCTAGAATTTCCTATAAAAAGATTTTTTGTTTTTAAAAACACAAGGTAATAAGACCAAATCCAAATAAATAAATAGTGTGTGTCTTAATACCTTGTGTTTATAATCTATAATCCACATTGTGCCTTATCATTTTTGTTTTTTAGTTCAAATTTTTGGTTAATTTGATTTTTTTTTTTGGTCCCTTGAGCTTTGAATTATCCAAGTTTGACTGTAATTCCATTGAAAGAATGTAAGACTGTCTTGGTGTGGTGGGCAGTATCTGCGAGTGTCTACCTGGAACATGCCCCTCAGCCCCCCGACCTACCTCCCAGTCAACGGGAGTCAGTGGACCCCTCAGTGTCCTCAGTGTGTCCAGTCTGCTCCAGTAGCTGCCACCTACAGGACCACCATCTCCCAGATAGGTAGGTCCTACATCTGGCTAGACTTCACACAACTTGGTCATGGACAAAACTTAAGGAATTTGTACCTTTTAGCATGTATATCGGGATTCAGACAATAACTCTGAAAGATACATTCATGGACAAAACTTAAGGAAGTTGTACCTTTTAGCATCAGGATTCAGATAATAACTCTGAAAGATACACTCATGGACAAAACTTAAGGAAGTTGTACCTTTTAGCATGTATATCGGGATTCAGACAATAACTCTGAAAGATACACTCATGGACAAAACTTAAGGAAGTTGTACCTTTTAGCATGTATATCGGGATTCAGACAATAACTCTGAAAGATACACTCATGGACAAAACTTAAGGAAGTTGTACCTTTTAGCATGTATATCGGGATTCAGACAATAACTCTGAAAGATACATTCATGGACAAAACTTTAAGGAAGTTGTACCTTTAAGCATGTATATCGGGATTCAGACAATAACTTTGAAAGATACACTCATAGACAAAACTTAAGGAAGTTGTACCTTTTAGCATCAGGATTCAGACAATAACTCTGAAAGATACACTCATGGACAAAACTTAAGGAAGATGTACCTTTAAGCATGTATATCGGGATTCAGACAATAACTCTGAAAGATACATTCATGAACAAAACTTTAAGGAAGTTATTTTTTTATTTATATAAAAATAGACACTTCGGCCAGTTGGAGTTTTTTATTTTCTCAACGTTTCAACAAAAATCTTTTGTCTTTGTCAGGAGAAGCAAATAAAAATAAACATTTGGCAAGGCGTTAAAAATTGTTCTGAGGTTTGCCACAACAATTTTTAACGCCTTGCCAAATGTTTATTTTTATTTGCTTCTCCTGACGAAGACAAAAGATTTTTGTTGAAACGTTGAGAAAATAAAAAACTCCAACTGGCCGAAGTGTCTATTTTTATATAAATATGAATGCCGGCCAGGCAACCGCTATCTTTTCGATATTTAAGGAAGTTGTACTTTTTAGCATCAGGATTCAGACAATAACTCTGAAATATATCTTTATTGTAGACACACGAAATAACCAAGTGTGAACAAAATTCCCTCTGTTTTTAAAAAATAATAATAATATCACACAACTATTAATTTATTTAGATTTGGTACCCCTTGTAGTTTTTAATAGAAAAAAAATATAAAAAGAGAGATGGTGTGGGGCAGTGCCGGCCAGCGGGCAGGAGGATGAGCTGATGTTCCCCCTGACCTACAGCCTCTCCTGCAGTCCTCCTAGTGTCTAACTCTCCTACAGACTTGGAATTATGTTTGCTACCTTTTCATCATGTTGCTGACCTCTGGTGTGTTTTACATATTCCACACAAATATATATATTTTTTTCCCTTAGATACATGAAAATAAGACCTGATACAAATAAATTAATAGTTTGTGATGTTTCGGTAACAACATTGTTACCATCACATCAGACAAAAGAAGAAAAAAGAGAATAAAGAAATTTTATTCTTTTGTCTGATGATGGTAATAACACTGTTACCGAAATGCTACAAACTATTGATATATTTGGATTAGGTCTTATTTTCTTGTGTCTATAATCCAAATTGTGTGCCTTATCATTATATATTTTTGTTCTTCTGTGTGTTCACACCTGACTATATTGAGATCTATTTTAATTATTTTCTCTCTCCATATCCATTCCTCCTCATTATATGATTCTCTCCTTTCTCTTTTATATAGAATCCTTTCTCTCTTTCTCTTTCACACATCAAAATCCTCAATAATAATTGTAAGAGATAGTAGAAAGGATTATATAAAATGGCGTACCTGGGATCTGTAAAAAAAAAAAAAAAAAAATATTTTTTCTCAAAATATTTCGATTTTTTTTTTCTTTACAGATCCAGATATGCCCTTTTGTATAAACTTAATTGATGGATCGCCTTTTGACTCAAAGTAGAAAGGATGTTTATAAACACAAGGTAATAATACAAATGAATAGTGTGTGACAATTCAGTGTAACAGCATTGTTACCATCATCAGACAATACAGTACTGTAGATTTTAAGTACTTTTTTTGTCTGATGATGGTAACAATGCTGTTAACCGAAATGTCACATACTATTAATTTATTTGGTCTTATTACCTTGTGTTATATAATCTATAATCCAAATTGTGTGCCTTATTCAAAGGATGTTTATGTTTTTAAAAAATATAGATAAAATATTTTATGGAGAATATTTTTGTGTTTTTTTTTTTTTCAATCATGTTTTAGGTGCCTAAAAGGCAGTTTTAGTTAAGTCTTACTTCCTTTGTAAGAAGGTTAAAGATATATAATTTTGAATTTTCTTGATATAAATACACACTTACAATATCTTTTAATATATATTTTCAAAGTTAACATTATCTCTCTGTGTGCTTTTTAATATATCTAAAAAAGCATAGGGGTCCTCTCCTGTCAAAATAGATGTCAAAACGCCATCTATTGACCATTGCCGCAAACTAGCGGCATCGGGTCGGTGACAAAGCCACAACACCAGCTTTGGCAAACTGTAAAGTTTTTCATATTTTACAGTTTGCCAAAGCAGGTATTGTGGCTTTGTTACCGAACTGAGGCTGCCAGTTTGTAGCGAAGGTCAATAGATGGCGTCTAGTTTTTATGTCTATTTTGACTGGAGAGGAGGCCTTTGCTTTTTTTATATCAATTTCCTGCTGACAAATTTTATAATATTTATATTTATATATGGTTATTTCTTTCTCTTTCACACTTATTTTTCTAAATTGACTTTTTGAAAGAAAACAAACTTTTGTTCCACTTCAGTTAGGATGGAGATCATTGAAATTGTTATCCATTCCCTAGTGGTCAAAATGAAATGTTTATTGTGAAATGGAAGATGTTTGATCAGCCAGAAACCCCTAGATATCTACCTCAGGATTCTAGTATATTGACACATACATGATTTCTTTGGTTCAAATCCTAGTTCATCACTTTTTTTTCTACAAGTTAAATAACAGAAGAATCCTCTAATATTGAAATTACAATAAAATGCAGCTTACGAGGATGAATTTTCTTACTTTATTAAATACAAGGTAAACACAAGGTAATAAGACCAAATAAATAAACAGTGTGTGACGTTTCTGTAACAGCGTTGTTACCATCTTCAGACAAAAGTATTGAATGATTCAGTACTTCACATTCTCAGAATTCACATTCAGTACTTTTGTCTGAAGATGGTAGCAATTCTGTTATCAAAACATCACACACTATTTATCTGGATTAGGTCTTATTACCTTGTGCTTATAATCTAGAAACCAAATTGTGCCTTCATAAAAAAAAAAAAATAGTTTAATTGTAAGGAAAAAGTGCAATATATACATAGGAAATGATAGCAATTAAAGCACAAATGTTTCTTTACACCTAGAACAAACTTCTAATGTACTTACTGCGATGGAAAAATGATCTAGGGATGAAACAAGACCTCCCAATATATTTTTCCATCACAGTAAGGATAGTAGAAGTTGTTGTCATTTCTTATCCCCTTGTGTAAAGATTACACGAATTCCATGAGTTCATGATCTCATGGAATGGGGTATAGGGGTGCAGCTTTCGTTGATTCAGGCACACTTTGGTGAAAGTCTGACTTTGCCTTTAATTTAGTTAGAAGTTTGTTTCTATATGTGTAAAAAGAAATATTAATGTTTTACTGCCTTCATTTATTGTTTAGAATAGTTTTAAAAAACTGATTCATATAATATATTTTAAGTTTTTTTTTTATCAATTTTTATCCTATTTTTCTGTCTTTTAGGAATATATTTTGTCTTATCTATTTTTCTCTCCTTTTTCCCCTCCCCCCCCCTATTGCTAAAAGTATTTTGTGTGAATTCCTTTTTTTTTTTTTTTTTAAATATCTATTTTTTTTTTTAAGATCTTTGTATTTTTTAAAAGTCTCTTCTCTCAACAAATATTTTAGTATTTAACACCAAGAAAAATGGTTGATTTATTTTGTTTGACATTTTGTTAGTTTTAGTTGTAAAAAAAACCTTCTCTAACTTGGAGATATTTGTGTGTCAAAATAAAAAATGTTTTCATTGCATCCCCTCTTGCATGTGTTAGACTGCATTGGAGTACACTAATACCTCGCTTTGCGTCGTTTCGTTTTGAGTTTTTTTCGAAGTTGCGTCGCTGCTTAATTTTTACTGATTTTCACTGTGCGTCGTTAGATTTTCAAAGTTGCATTGTTTTGGATTTGTGTCTTTAATTTTTTTTTTTTTTTTTTTGAATTTTTTTTCTAAAATATGGCAACACCTTTGTTTTTGATTGCGCCTTCACATATTTTCACTTTGCGTCGTTTCAATTTGCGTCGTGTTTTTTTTTGGAACGTAACCCCGACGCAAAGCGAGGTATGGGTGTATTGTGAAATAGAATTACATGGTTTCCATGCAATTTTTTCATACTTTTCAATATTAAATTTAATACAGTTAAACCTGTCTATAGCGCCCCCCTCTTGGGACTCACCAAAATAGGGTGCTATAGAGAGGGGGAGCTATAGACAGGTCACTTTTAATGTACAGTTAAACTTGTCTAGAGCGCCCCCCCTCTTGGGACTCAACAAAATAGGGTGCAATAGAGAGGGGGAGCTATAGACAGGTCACTTTTAATGTACAGTTAAACTTGTCTAGAGCGCCCCCCCTCTTGGGACTCAACAAAATAGGGTGCAATAGAGAGGGGGAGCTATAGACAGGTCACTTTTAATGTACAGTTAAACTTGTCTAGAGCGCCCCCCCCTCTTGGGACTCAACAAAATAGGGTGCAATAGAGAGGGGGAGCTATAGACAGGTCACTATTAAATGTAAAATATTAAAAATCGGGCACTATAGAGAGGAAGGTGCTATTTAAAGGGGCACTATAGACAGTTTTAACTGTATATTAAATTATTTTAATATAAAATTTAATATTAAAAAGTATGAAAAAATAAAAATTGCATGGAAACCATGTAATACTATTTCACAATACATTAACAAACACAAAGAACACCCAATTTACATGGTTGTAAATAACCTGTAAAGTAGATTAGGACTTAACAGTACTGAAGGGTTTGGAGAGAAATGCCTCATTTTGGTCTCCATCCAAATGAATAGAAAACCTCTATTTGTACCTTCTAGTGTGATAGATTGAGGGGAAGACAGGGATACACAGACAATCTAAAACAATGGAATGGACGACACACCTACGAGGAGATGAAAAGGATGGCGGAGGGAGATATGGAGAGACCATGTGGCCAGCCACCCTCAGTAGAGGAAGGCACTGAAGGAGGGAGATATGGAGAGACCATGTGGCCCATCCTCAGTAGAGGAAGGCACTGAAGGAGGGAGATATGAAGAGACCATGTGGCCCACCCTCAGTAGAGGAAGACATTGAAGGAGGGAGATATGGAGAGACCATGTGGCCCACCCTCAGTAGAGGAAGGCACTGAAGGAGGGAGATATGGAGAGACCATGTGGCCTACCCTCAGTAGAAGAAGGCATTGAAGG
The DNA here is from genome assembly GCA_030710605.1 of Cordylochernes scorpioides. Classification (NCBI taxonomy): domain Eukaryota; kingdom Metazoa; phylum Arthropoda; class Arachnida; order Pseudoscorpiones; family Chernetidae; genus Cordylochernes; species Cordylochernes scorpioides. Next base: position 79,357,494 of record CP092876.1, read on the forward strand.
AGGGAGATATGGAGAGACCATGTGGCCCACCCTCAGTAGAGGAAGGCATTGAAGGAGGTAGATATGGAGAGACCATGTGGCCCACCCTCAGTAGAGGAAGGCATTGAAGGAGGTAGATATGGAGAGACCATGTGGCCCACCCTCAGTAGAGGAAGGCATTGGATGAGGAGGAGTGTAAGAACAACTCCAGTAAAGGGCGGGTAACATCCAAATGGGATGGCTAATACAAAAGAGGACCAAATGAAGGCCGGGATAAGTTTTTTGACTTCCTTCTTGTAATGAACAAGGACACTCTCTTGTCCTTAGAGAGTGTCTTGTCCAAGAAATCACCCCTAAAAGCAGAAAAGACAAATTTATTTGTCCAACAGCATAAACAGAAAGCACTGGCAAACCATTTTTGTATCAAGCAATGCTAAGAAAACTACAGTAGAAACTCTATGAGATGACACTCTCGCTAGAGGACACCTCTCTATAAAGGACAGTTTTCATCACCAAGATTACCATGTTAATTTTTTATAAACTCTCTGGTAAGAGGACATCTCTCCCTAAAAGGGCACTTTGGCTCTGCAACTAGCTGTCCTTTACAGGGAGGTTCTACTGTATATGGACCAAACCATATGGGCACCAACAGATTAAATTAGAGAATATCTGTCCATATAGTCACTAAAAGGCAAACTCGACTTGATAGACACTAACACAACCAGGCCTGCTCTGAACCATACTGTTGGAGTGAGTAGACAATGAACGCCCTCTATAGGCTGAGGGTAACATCCAGTCCTATTTCTTGTATGAATTGTATAGGGTGCAATTTGAACTGAAGATGATTGGTGAACTTGGCTCATTAAAGCTTAACTGGGTATGGAAGTTTTTCTTTTATTTGATTAAAAGAAAATGTGCTAAATTATTCTATCCTTAACACTGTGGTAAAAAAAGGTACAATTTGGATTATCTATAAAGGTCATCTCTCCCATCAAAATAAACATCAAAACTATTGACTGTCGCCTCAAACTAGCAGCCTCGGGATGGTGACAAAGTCACAATACCAGCTTTGGTAAACTGAGAAGTGTCCACCTAGAGACCATGGTTTCAGGCTAATGGCCCTCGTCAGCCTAGGGTAGGCTATATTCCATGAGATCCACAAGGGATCTAATGGAATCTTCACAATCTGCCAAAGAGGTGTTTAACTGACAAAGTGGCTGGGCCAAAATATAGATGGAAATTTTTCTGGGAGGATATCTATATATATAAAAATCAATGTTTGTTTGTTTGTATATATATATGTCATAATTTGTACATAGCTAGATGCAAACCCGATCCAATGTGTATAATGTATGCTTTGAATTTCAATAAAGAACAAGGCTTAACAGATCTGGGGAGAAAGAAGGCCTAGAGAAGGGTGATCATTAGCAGGTTTTATTATCCCGGAACTCGTAAAAATTCGAGTTCAAGAACCTGGCACTTCCTGGTCAGGTCAGAACACGTCCAAATACAAAGAGTTAAAACGGACCAATTACCGAGCAGCTCATTTAGCTTCGAGCCTATAGGGAACTTCCACGTCACGCAGGTCAACCAATGAGAAGGAAGAAGAGTTTTCGTTTTAAATCGAGAACAGAGAATTGTCAGTTAGGAGCTTGGATCCCACCGAGTTAACACCTAGAGTCCGGAGCTCGCCGCGATAGAGACTACCCTGGAGCCTATCCCATCTCCACAAATCTCAGATAAGTCAAATATTCCGTCATGTAATTGAATAGCCAATAGCCAATCCGCTAAACCTTCTCAAGCCCTTCTCTCCTCCGATTAATTGCCTTATTTCAATCCCAATCAAGTGTGTATTCTGGTTTATTTCCCCTGTATGCTCCACTTCCCTCAAAAACGACTGCCCTCAAACCAATCAAACCAATTATCAACCCACATTAAAAGAATTCGTAACGATATTGCGATATATATGTCCGTATACAAATTTGCAGTAGTTCACTAATTCAAACCAAAATTTCCATATATAGGTAAAAAAATACGGGGAAGACGATAGGCTATTTTAAAAATATATAAATCAATTATTAAAACTATATATTCAAATTATTCTACTTAGCTCACGAACAGCGCCCTCTATCAAAGATTAGATTAAATTATGCTGATGCAAACAAATAGATAATGCTAATAACAACCAATTATAAAAAAAATATTATCTAAATATATATCACTCGGGTAGATATGCACACGGGTCAATCCCGGGTCATTCGGCTAGTTGATCTATAAAGATAAGGTCACCTTCTCACCAAAATAGTTGTCAAAGCTAGACATCATCTATTTGACATCTATTTTGGTGGAAGAGGTAACCTATATCTTTTTGAAGCAATATCTTTCCGCTATATTTCCATCTATTAACACAAAGCAATAACGCGCCATCTATACATATAAAATAAAAGGATTTAAAAGCGTGAATTTTCCTTTATACATTAAAACGAACCTCTACTGTCCTTACTGCGAAGAAAAAAATATATTGGGAGGGCTTGGTTCATCAGTGGTGAACCCTCCCAGCGGTTTTGCCAATTTAATCTACCAGACCGCTTCTCAAGAGCTCTAATACTGTATTGGATCATTCTGCTTTTATATGCTACACTGAAGTATTTAAATGTAATTCTACTGTCCTATAAGCTTATGTCCATAGTTTACTTGAAAACCATTTCTAAGATTCCATCCTTCAGTGTAGCATATAAAAGCAGAATGATCCAATACAGTATTAGAGCTCTGAGAAGCGGTCTGGTGGATTAAATTGGCGAAACCGCTGGGAGGGTTCACCACTGATGAGCCAAGCCCTCCCAATATGTTTTTTCATCGCAGTAAGGACAGTAGAGGTTCGTTTTATGTATAAAGGAAACATTCACACTTTTAAATCCTTTTATTTTATATTTCCATCTATATTTTGGATTATAGCTTTAAAATATAAAGTAACAAGACCTTGAAGTTTTCTGATACAGTAGAACCTCCATGAGAGGACACTCGCACTAGAGGACACCTCTCTACAAAGGACAGTTTTCATTTACAAAATTTCCATTTTTATTATTTAGAAACTCTCTGGTAAGAGGACAACTCTCCCTAAAGGACACTTTGGCTCTGTAACTAGGTGTTGTCCTTTACAGGGAGGTAGTTCTAGTGTATTAGCAAATTTGCTATTGATGATATAGATTTATTATGAAACCATTTTTGCTGTAAATCTTTGTTCAATGCAATTTATTGTAATTATATGTATGCACCTCTACAGACCTATAAGCTTATGTCCATAGTTCACTAAACACCACTAAGCTGCCTTCCATAGTAAATACAGGATATATAAGAAAACCAAACCAATACAATAGTAGAGAAGTCTGGAGATTAATTTGGAGAAACCGCTGAGAGGGTTCATCACTGATGAGCCAAGCCCTCTCATTCAATAAATTTTATCATTGTAGTAAGGTTTGTAGAGATAATACTTGATGATTATATAAAAGAACACATTGCCAAAAAAAATTAATCTGAAAAATAGTACAAAAGTGTACTTGTATCAGGTGCAAGCCAAGAGCAACTTTTATTTGCATAATCAGGAAATGCCTTTTTTTATTAAAAAATTCTTACAAATTTTATAGTTCAATCTGCAACAATGGAGATAGTCTAATATGCAACAATGGAGATAGTCAAATGTGTAACAATGAAGGTAGTTTAATCTGCAACAATGAAGATAGTTTAATATGTAACAATGAAGGTAGTTTAATCTCTGCAACAATGAAGATAGTTTAATCTGCAACAATGGAGATAGTCTAATATGCAACAATGAATATAGTTTAATCTGCAACAATGGAGATAGTCTAATATGCAACAATGAAGATAGTTTAATCTGCAACAATGAAGATAGTTTAATCTGCAACAATGAAGATAGTTTAATCTGCAACAATGGAGATAGTCTAATATGCAACAATGAAGATAGTCTAATATGCAACAATGAGGATAGTCTAATCTGTAACAATGAAGATAGTTTAATATGTAACAATGAAGATAGTTTAATATGTAACGATGAAGGCAGTCAAATATGTAACAATGGAGATAGTCTAATATGCAACAATGAAGATAGTTTAATCTGCAACAATGAAGATAGTTTAATCTGCAACAATGGAGATAGTCTAATATGCAACAATGAAGATAGTTTAATCTGCAACAATGGAGATAGTCTAATATGCAACAATGAAGATAGTTTAATCTGCAACAATGAAGATAGTTTAATCTGCAACAATGGAGATAGTCTAATATGCAACAATGAAGATAGTTTAATCTGCAACAATTAAGATAGTCTAATATGCAACAATGAAGGTAGTTTAATATGTAACGATGAAGGCAGTCAAATATGTAACAATGAAGGTAGTCTAATCTGTAAAAATGGAGATAGTTTAATATGTAACAAAGAAGGCAGTCTAATCTGCAATCATGGAGATAGTCTAATCTGTAACAATGAAGATAGTTTAATCTGTAACAATGAAGGTAGTCTAATATGCAACAATGAAGGTAGTCTAATCTGTAACAATGAAGATAGTTTAATCTGTAACAATGAAGATAGTCTAATATGAAACAATGGAGGTAGTCTAATCTGTAACAATGAAGGTCCTCTAATATGCAACAAGAAAGAAGGTTTAATCTACAACAATGAAGACATTTAGCTGGGCTTAGTAGAACAGCCTTCATGCCTAGGGTACCAGGAGTACAAGACTCCAGACATACTGTCCTGTCCAGGGTCATCTCTCCGCTACACTGAGGCAGTTAACAGGACTTGGTGAGGGGTTTTAACATAGCCCTTATATTCTCTACATATCTATCTAGGCCTACTATGTAACTGTATATATTTATCATCTATATTAACTCCGCCTTTGCCGGTCCCAAGCCCGGATGAAAAAGGAGGAGGGGGAGCAGTAACAAGCTCACTAAAAAACCTGGGCTCAGCTGGCCTGGCTGATAGTACCCTGTAAGGGCTCCTAATCCAGGGATACAGGGTGAGCAGCATCTGTACTCCATGTTAGGAGCGGCTGCACATGGCGTCTGTTCCTCATGTCAGAGGCGGCCATTTCTTTTGGAGCTAAGTCGGCCTGCCACTGAGTAGTGCTCCCAGTCTTAATGACAAAGGCAGACGCATTCTACTTCACCCAGTCATGATGGTTGTCAAATACCATCAAGGGTCACAACTTGATACCCTAATGATTGAGTGGAGATAAGAAAGAAGAGAAGAAGAGCTATATTTATTTCATATAAACTCCCTGAATAGCCATATGGTGATGAGTATGCAGGTTGTGACCAAAGTTCTCATATGCCTGAGCAGGGTGTAAAAGAGGTCCTCAGCACCTAGCTAGCTGGTTATAAGTTGGTGGCAGCAGACCTCTGTAGACTGTCTGTCTGTAAGATCCCTGTAGCCTGCCTCTAGTCTGCCTAAACAGAATGCATGTGGACTCTATGTAGTGTTCCTGTAGACTCCTAGAAGACATTTCTCTACTCAGAGGACATCCACATCCCTGTAGCCTGCCTCTAGTCTGCCTAAACAGAATGCATGTGGACTCTATGTAGTGTTCCTGTAGACTCCTAGAAGACATTTCTCTACTCAGAGGACATTCACATCCCTGTAGCCTGCCTCTAGTCTGCCTAAACAGAATGCATGTGGACTCTATGTAGTGTTCCTGTAGACTCCTAGAAGACATTTCTCTACTCAGAGGACATTCACATCCCTGTAGCCTGCCTCTAGTCTGCCTAAACAGAATGCCTGTGGAGTCTATGTAGTGTTCCTGTAGACTCCTAGAAGACATTTCTCTACTCAGAGGACATCCACATCCCTGTAGCCTGCCTCTACTCTGTCTGTACAGAATGCATGTGGACTCTATGTAGTGTTCCTGTAGACTCCTAGAAGACATTTCTCTACTCAGAGGACATTCACATCCCTGTAGCCTGCCTCTAGTCTGCCTAAACAGAATGCCTGTGGAGTCTATGTAGTGTTCCTGTAGACTCCTAGAAGACATTTCTCTACTCAGAGGACATCCACATCCCTGTAGCCTGCCTCTACTCTGTCTGTACAGAATGCATGTGGACTCTATGTAGTGTTCCTGTAGACTCCTAGAAGACATTTCTCTACTCAGAGGACATTCACATCCCTGTAGCCTGCCTCTAGTCTGCCTAAACAGAATGCCTGTGGAGTCTATGTAGTGTTCCTGTAGACTCCTAGAAGACATTTCTCTACTCAGAGGACATCCACATCCCTGTAGCCTGCCTCTAGTCTGCCTAAACAGAATGCCTGTGGACTCTATGTAGTGTTCCTGTAGACTCCTAGAAGACATTTCTCTACTCAGAGGACATCCACATCCCTGTAGCCTCAACTACCTCCCCAACATTCAATGCCACTACTCCATCCTCAACAGCATATCACCACACTTCAGCCAGTAAATCTTTTGCTGGCCAGGCAACTTCATCACTATATATAGAGTCCAAACACAAGGTAATAAGACCAAATCCAAATAAATAAGTAGTATGTGACGTTTTGGTAACAGCGTTGTTACCATCTTCAGACAAAAGTACTGAATGAGAAATTTTACCACAGCAAATTATACCAAACCATGCTGTGGTAAAATTTCTCATTCAGTACTTTTGTCTGAAGATGGTAACAACGCTGTTACCGAAACGTCACACACTATTTATTTATTTGGATTTGGTCTTATTACCTTGTGTTTATAATCTATAATCCAAATTGTGCCTTATCATATACAGTCCAACTTCTTTAATTCAACATGTTATGAGATCTGGGTTTCATGGACTAAGTAGGATATCATGTTGAAGCATGGGCCAGGGTTAAGAGTGACATGGTTGTACAAATAGACTGCCTTCATTAACTGAGGAGGGGTTACAGAAGAATAGCTACTGCTGACATTTACTGTTCTCATGGCAAACCACATTTTATGAAATGTTCTCACTTGGAGAATGCTGACAATTGAGGCTCCAGAATTCATCTGCTGCAGGACTGGAGTGTCCTGTATGTACTTTGCCACAGGTAAGGTCTTGCTGCCAGTGAGTCTGGCAATAACAAGATAATCTACACTCATGGACAAAACTTATGGAAGTTGTACCTTTTAGCATGCAAGGGGTCGGTGGAAGGGTAGTCTGAATTGTTGATTTTTGACTGCTAGGACCCAGGATCAAATCCCGCATTTGGCACATTTTTCTAAAAAAAAAAAATAATGCTCCAATAGCCCCCGATTCTTGCAAAACTCCAACCCCACCAGCGAGTGCAAGTTACCAAACTGGGTCCTGGCACATTTTTAAGTGCAAAGTCGAACTGCTTTTCACATGTGTAGACATGTGGTGCACTTAAAGTAAGAGTAAAAGCAGTCGGCAACTTCTACCCAGCATGATTATCATGGCCTGTACTAGGGATAATAAAAAAAAAAAATTACCATGTATATCAGTATTCAGACAATAACTCTGAAAGATATTACAGTAACCTTTATTGAAGACACACGAGATAACCATGTGAACAAAATTGCCTCCTTAAAAAAATATATAGATGATAGGCCACATCAAAGACTATGAAACTTCTTTAAGTTCAACAACAACAAAAGCCTTTATTGAGGACCTCTCGTCCTATACAGGATTCGCCAGTTTACAGAGTAATTGAAGAGAAGAGAACTAAGAATACAGAGAGAAACCTATATGTAGTAGGTATAGTATAGTATTTTCTACACTGCGACTATATTATTAATAGGTAATCCCATAATATTATGTTCAAATCAATAGGCTTGAGGGATAAGTCTCTTTTAAATACATTTATTTCAAGCTTTCGGGCTCAACCGCCCTTCGGCAGGAAAAATTATTTTCCTGTCGAAGGGCGGTTGAGCCCGAAAGCTTGAAATAAATGTATTTAAAAGAGACTTATCCCTCAAGCCTATTGATTTGAACACTGCGACTATATACAACAGCAGCAACAAGCCTTTTACTGGTCTACGTCATTCTAATCCTGACATAGATTATTTACATCAATTAGATTAGGTATATAGCCTCCTCTTCTCTTCAGCCGTAAACTTCTTTAAGTTTTGTCCATGAGTAGGTGGTTTTATATCAGCATGGTTTGTATCTTCTTCTTTCTTATCTCCACTCAATCATATTAAGGTATCAAGCTTGTAAAGCTTGTTGATGGTGTCTGCCAGGGAAGAGTAGAGCTCATCAATGGATGAGTCAATAATGTTTTTTATGATTTACAACAATGATTTTTTTGCTTGATTATAAGATAATCAAACAAAAAATAAGAAAATATCAAATATGTGAAATAAACTCTGAGATAAAACTGACAAAAACTAAAACAAAAACACTATAAAGGAATGACAATACATCCAGATGGCACAAGAACCTATAGGACATGTAACAACTGTCCTGGTGTGGAACTAACACCTACCCACATATTCTCATACCCAGCAATGGCCGCAGCCTTGCAGAAAATTGACCCAGAGCAGCAGCTTTACACACCCAAGATAGTGGATATTGCTGCTGCTGAGATTGATGCAGGGAGACATCTGAGACTCTTCTTTGGACACGACAACAACAATGATGGTGTACTGTTTGATTTCTTGTTTATGGATTTCCTAAAGAAAAGACATGAAAGCAGCAATAAGTACTTGTGAATGATAAGGCACAATTTGGATTATAGATTATAAAGGTAATAAGACCAAATCTAAATAAATAGTGTGTCACTATACACTATACTATTTATTTATTTGGTCTTATTACCTTGTGTTCAAGTGCTTGTAAAGTTAAATTTGTAATAAAACCTACAAGTGGCTACTTTCAGATTCCTCCCTATTACACAACTTGCTGTTATACATGAAGATTTAACCTAAACTTTATATAAGTATTTTGATGCAATGTATCTATTAAAAATAGTAACACACACAACATGGCATTTATTATTAAAGGAATGACTTTTATTCATTTTATAAAACGTATAACAAAGGTCCAAACAGAACTATAATTTGGAAAAATGAAAAACTTTGGGATATTCTTTTTAAGAATAAATACCTGTTCTTAAAAAATGAACAATATATTTAATTTAGTGAGTAATTCAGTATTACAATTCAGTATATTTCTTGTTGGATCCATAAGAAAGTTCAACAGGATATTTGATGCTGTTTAGCTCCATCTTTTTTAAAACAGCTTGTGGAAGATCTACATGGCATTTATCCGCCAATCTTACCAGGTAGATTAAAACATCACTTAATTCTTGACCCAGGTGTTCCTTCTCTTCAGGACTCCAATTTGGTAGACCTTCTTCAACTTCTCCTTTCCATTGGAACAATTCGGAAACTTCACCAACTTCCCCGATTAAGGCCAAAAGTAAGTTACGAGGTTGATGGTATTGATCCCAATTGCGATCTTTAACAAACTTGGCTTGCAAACGTCGAATATCATTCAATGTTGGTTTATCGCTGAATTCAAATACTTCATTATTCTCTTTTTCGGCTACAGTCGCTTTTTCAATGTCATTCATTTTAATAAAGGCGCTAAAAACAAACGTGCTAGTGTTTATTTTTTATTAAGGGTTTTTATTGCTTTCTTAATCGTTTGGAAAGAAATTTTAAATAATTAACTTTCACCCATTTAATATTTTATCTAATTAAATTTTTTTATATCAATTAGAATCAAATGGATTGAATTATTATTATAATCATTTCAGGTTTCTTGATATTTTTCGTATAACTGAAACATCTTGTATTATTTTCTATATAAAATTTTATTAATATTTTATTCCCCCCTTTCCCCCCATTATAAAATTCCTTCAAATCCTTATTTATATAATAAAATAATTTTTATTTGATAAAGACATTTAATCTTCCACAAAAAAAAAAAAAAAGAAGCTCAATAAAATCCGTTCTCCTGCTGAAAATGCGCAAAAATTAAAAATATTTACATTCTGTCGTAGTGTTTGTATCCCAGTGTAGCTTTTGTAGTTTTTTTAAAGCTTTATTTATCTGAGTAAGTTGAATTAATATTTAATTCAAATTAGAAGTGTTAATATTTTTGGAATAAATTATAATTAACTTTTTTTGGTTTGAAAATGAAGCAATCCATACACATAAACATTAAATGTATTCATAACAGTAAACGTAATTGCACCCAAAGCATTAATAACTATTGTTTTGAAAATAGAGCAATCCATAAATAAATCTTTAATTAAAAAGGCATATATTGGATAAAAAAATCATTTATTTCACCAATATTTAAGTTGGCTGAACGCCAACCTTTATCAAGGTATTATAACATTAATGTGTGTCCAATATTTTGATCCAATATATGCCTTTTTAATTAAAGATTAATAACTATCGTTAATGTCTAATATATGTCCATTTCATTTTATAAATTTTATGTGGGGGGTAGTAAAGAGAAGATTTATAGTCTATTTTTGTCACCTGTCATTTAGTTTTTCCAAACACTTTTTCGTTTAAGATTTGCATCTATATCTATTCATGTTAAATTTCATAATTTTATTACATTGACCATTTCTAACTAATTGTAAATATAATAAAAGTTAATAAATATGGACAACCCTGCATCCTTAGATGAGATCTATATATTTTTCTAAAAAATTCTGCCATTTTTAGCATTCAATTTTGTAAACAAGACTAAATAAATAAACGTGTCATTGTTAGATACTAACATCCACAGATGTAGGTTACAAATCTGTCAGTGAATCAATTTTCTTTCTTGACTAGTTTGGATATAGTAGGTATATTCTTTTGTGATGCTTTGACTATCTTCTTCTTTCTTATCTCCACTCAATAATATCAGGGTATCAAGCTTTGACAACCATCATCACAGGGTGAAGTAGAATGTGTCTGCCTTTGTCATTAAAACTGGGAGCACTACTCAGTGGCAGGCCAACTTAGCTCCAAAAGAAATGGCCGCCTCTGACATGAGGAACAGACGCCATGTGCAGCTGCTCCTAACATGGAGTACAAACGCTGCTCATCCTGTATCCCTGGATTAGGAGCCCTTAAAGGGTGCTATCAGCCGGGCCAGCTGAGCTCAGATTTTTTAGTGAGCTTGTTACTGCTTCCCTTCCTTCTTTTTTATCCGGGCTTGGGATCAGCAAAGGCGGAGTTGTAGTGCAATCAAGTGTTTAAACACTTGATAACAGTACTATTTAAGAACTTGCTGTAATATATATATATATATATATATTATTATCTTGTGTTTATAATCTTTAATCCAAATTGTGCCTTATCAATTGCTGTGATATATTTTCTCATTTATTCTTTTGTCTGATGATGGTGACAATGTTTACAGGGTACTATCAGCCGGGCCAGCTGAGCCCAGGTTTTTAGTGAGCTTGTTACTGCTCCCCCTCCTCCTTTTTTATCTGGGCTTGGGATCGGCAAAGGCGGAGTTAAGAGGCGGAGCTTTGACTATAATTTTTTGAAAGGATATTATTTGTAGAGATGATTATACATTCCCTAGAAGAAGTAATTTTAAAAATAAAAAATCCTGATTGCTAACATGAGTGCTCACAGTAGAGTGCCATCTAGTGGAACAAAAATAAACTAAATGTTTATTTAGGTTTTGTTCCATAATATTTTGCCAACCCATTTTCTTGATAAATCAAGAAAAGCCTAACATGTATGTGTTTTGGGCTGTTAGGCCTCATCAGCATAGTGCAGACTGTACCTCAAGAATCAAGAAATGGATATTTAAGGCCAAATTTGCATAATTATGCTAAACATGGAAAAAAAAAGATGGCACTCTCTCATATGCGCAGTCAGAATATTCCCCTTTATATTTTTAATATCAACACCCACATTTTTTAGAAGATTTTTTTTATCTAATTTTATCACATTTTTAATGTAATTAATATGGCTTAATTTGGATTATAGATTGTTTTATAAACAAGGTAATAAGACCAAATCCAAATAAATAAATAGTGTGTGATGTTTCGGTAACAGCGTTGTTACCATCTTCAGACAAAAGTACTGAATGAGAAATTTTACCACAGCATGTTTTAACACACTTGATAACAGTAGCTATTTAAAACATGCTGTGGTAAAATTTCTCATTCAGTACTTTTGTCTGAAGATGGTAACAACGCTGTTACCGAAACGTCACATACTATTTATTTATTTGGATTTGGTCTTATTACTTGTTTTTTAATGTAATTACATAAATTATCCATTTCTTAATTTCTTGGGAGTTTTCAAGAAGCAGCATTTTTGGTGGTAGGGGTACAGTCTGCACCATGTTGATGAGGGCCAACAGCCCTAAAAGGAAAACCTGGATGGCTTTTCTTGATTTATCAGGAAATTGGGTTGGCCAAATGTGTAACAAACCTAAATCAATGTTTAGATGTTTTTTATGGTTCCTCTAGATGGCACTCTGCCATCTGAAATGCTTATGTGAATGGTCAAGAAATGCCTCTTTATATTTTTAATATCAAATTTTAATACCCTTTTTTAAAATAATTTTTTGAATTTTTTCATAAGTATAATTTTGTGTTAACATATCATATGGAGACTTAGGAGGATGTATATTTGGCCTTGTCATCATCTTCTTTCTTATCTCCACTCAATAATATTAGGGTATCAAGTTGTGACCCTTGATGGTGTCTGTTTGACAACCATTATGACTGGGTGAAGTAGAATGTGTCTGCCTTTGTCATTAAGACTGGGAGCACTACTCAGTGGCAGACCAACTTAGCTCCAAAAGAAATGGCCGCCTCTGACATGAGGAACAGACGCCATGTGCAGCTGCTCCTAACATGGGGTACAAACGCTGCTCATCCTGTATCCCTGGATTAGGAGCCCTTACAGGGTACTATCAGCCGGACCAGTTGAACCCAGGTTTTTTAGTGAGCTTGTTACTGCTCCCCCTCCTCCATCAGGGCTTGGGACCGGCAAAGGCCTTGTTATGTAAATCACCACATTGTGACACTTCGCAAATTATTGAAATGTTCAAAGAATGAGAACACTCCCACTGGGATGAACAGGCCATCTCAAACCATTGAAGATAGAAAATAACAAAATCTACTCCACTTGCCCAAAATGTAGCTTAGCACCTGCAGCTCCAGAACACATTTTGGCTTGTATTTAGATTCAGTAAACAGGACCTTTGGGAGAGGCCACTGCTTATCATCAACCAGCTCTAAGAGCATGGACTCATGGAATTTGTGTAATCCTTACACAAGGGGATAAGAAACAACAACAACATAATCCAAATTGTACCTTATCATAACTCTTCCTTTTCTTACTACCTCTGCTCAATCATATTAGGGTATCAAGCTTGTAGAGCTTGTTGATGGTGTGGGTGAAGTAGAATGCTTTTGTCATCAAGACTGGGAGCACTACTCAGTGGCAGGCCGACTTAGCTCCAAATGAAATGGCCGCCTCTGACATGAGGAACAGACGCCATGTGCAGCCACTCCTAACATGGAGCTATAATTGTATTTTAAGCCCAAACCTAATAATTTTTTGCTTATCCCAAGTACACGTGGTACAGGCCATGATGATCATGGTGGATAGAAGTGCTTTTACTGTTGTAAGTGCACCACTCATCTACACATGTGAAAAGCAGTTCGACTTTGCACATGTGCCAAAGCCCCATTTGGTTACTAGCACTTAGTGAGGTTTGACTTTTTCAAGAATCGGACGCCATCGGGGAATTGAACCCGTGTTGTAGCGGTCGAAAACCACCGGTTTAGACCATCCTTCCACCGACACCCAAACCTAATGCGATGTCCCTATAATGACTTTATCCCCCACAACTCCTGTGCAGGCAGGGAGATGGAATGTCTGAAGGAGATCCGAGCTGTGGCCAGGACCATGGATCAGCAGCTAAGGGAACTCCACCGTCTGGATGAGGACAACTCCAATAAAGCCACCTCTGCCCTCATCAGGCTGTCCCAGTGGAATGACGAAGTGGAGGAATTCAAGGTAGGGATTCCACTGCTGCCTCTACAGGAAGGATTTGGTACAATTTGGATTATAGATTAGAAACACAATAAGACCAAATCCAAATAAATAAATTGTGTGTGACGTTTCGGCAACAGCATT